>JAOBYG010185306.1:0-10291 GCA_025403545.1 Epizoanthus stellaris
GAATGTACTGCTGAATTTAATGTATTGTATTGTCTTTGCTTTTGGTTATTCGACACTCATGCGAAACTTGCTCTAATGAGCTAAATGTATTGTTGTAGCTCATTTGCATTAGATTCGGCACATGTGAAATGCGACGTTTAGAACGGGCCTTGCTTCTAAATTTTAAAAAAATCCAAAAAATACCTCAATTACGGAACTATGACCCAATGGAACGAAATTATAATTCTAACGTTTTAAGTGGAGAAAATCCGTCAAACCTTGAAGAACTGTACATGTACAAAACCGGGGTCTTTAATTAGACTGCTCCCTTAATACAAAATTTTGATTCTTTTTACTAATTCAGTAAATCAGAGTTCACTCACATGCAGTCAACCAGACATCCCTCGGGTTCTCACTGTTAGATTTTAATTTCTCAATCACGTGATGAATGTGGGCTGCAAACATGAATAAACCGGCATAAGATGACATCTTCAAACAACTCACAGTCACACAATGTGATAGTCTAAGTCTGAATAAATCCTTCTTGACATTTATGTTGTAATCAGTTTCAATATCGAGTAAGTGATAAAGTTACATCTTTTTACACTGTCAAGTGTTAATTTTTGTAATGAGGAGAGGAGAGGAGGGGGTGGAGAAATACGAGAAATGAGAGTGGAGAGAAGGGGAGGGGTGAGGAGAAGGGAAAGGAGGACGAAGTAAGGATGAATGGAGGGAGGAAAGAGGAGGGGAGGGAAGGGAAGGGAGCTAAGGGAGAAGGGGAAAGGTGAGGAAGAGGAAAGGGGAAAGAAGGATGAGATAAGGAAGGAGAGAGGAAGGAGGGAGTGAATGAGAGGGAAGGGGAGAAGCTAAGGGAGAAGGGGAGAGGAGAGAAAAAGGAGAGGAGCAGAGAAGGTGGAAGGGAATGGAGGTGGAAGGGTGAGGTACATAAAATGTAAGGAAAAGGTGAGGGAGGGAGGAAGGTGAGAGGTAACGAAGAGGGGAGGGGAGGCAAAGGGAGGGGGAGAGAGGAACTTATAGTCGAGGGCCCAAGTGCCCCTGGTTTTGGGTACAGCAACTCCATCTAAAGCACATAAAGTGACAGACAGCTGCAGCCAGTCTGCTTTAGGGAATCTGTCTTAGACAAAGTTAAGTCTCCTTTCCATACATGTCAGTGTGCTTTTGAGAGAGTTCGCTGCATTCATCACATGTTAACATGATAATGTAAGGCAACAGAATTAATTTCTTCCAAGAGACATAAACATACAATCATTAAATATTCTTAATATGAGTTACAATAATTTATCAATTGTTGTTTCTTGTTCTTACCTACACCAAAAAATAATGGACATATAAATACTGGTAATATTGTCCCATATCCTGGCACTAACATAGGCAGCATACAAGCTCTGTAGACAAACTCTTCTGTTAGAGGGGCCTGAAACGCAACGAGCATTGGTAGAAAAGTTGATTTTTTTAAATTTTGAAATATGTTATGATTAACTAATCTGAACAAATCCTAAAATAACTCCCATCCCACTGCTTCCTTGAACACAAAATCAAAATATTTCCATATATATTTAGAACTGTAAGTCACATTTTACTGATGAGTTTCGAGGGATTTGTTCAGTACCCAGCCAGCCATAACTTGCAAGTAACTGACAGTACAATCAGGAAGAAAATAACATTTTTTACATAATATTCTCAAGTCGAGCCTATTCTCAAGAATATAGAGAATGGCATCTCAGATTTTTCTGGGCAAGTAGAATCTTCCCGACCTTCAGTGGTCGCAAAGTCCATCAAACCCCCTAACTCGAATGGCTGGCTACGGGCATGATCACTGCTGCATCACATCGTATTAAGGGGACTCTCAAGTAACAGAAATGACTGGTTTCTAAGGAAAATTAAAACTCAGTTTCTTCATTATCTTTTAGGCTAGGAGGTTTTAATTTATAAAAAATATTGTTTAGTGCACAGAAAAGAGATTGGTGTGGTTGATGACATCATCGCTTTCCATATATGGAAAATACATTTTGCATCTACAAAGCTTAATAACACGTTCGGCTTGAACAACAGAGAGTAGCAAATATTATTGTTGTTCAATAAAAAGAGTGGTTGAAAAAAGTATGAAGCATTTTTTTGAGAAAAACTGCTGTAGAAGGAAATATACAATGACGTCATCTTTTTTATTGCGATAATAAATAGTTCGTGGATAAATGTTTGGAAAATCGCTTCATACTTTTTGGCGAGTGATGCACAGGAATGTGTTCAGAAAAAAGTCAGCGAAATATGTAAGGGTCGTGAGTTATTTTTAGTTTTGTCATTTAGTGACGTCATGATTATGGAAAGTGATGATGTCATCAACCACACACATTTTTTCTCTGTGCTCTAAAAACTGTTTTCTATTAATTAAATCCTCCTAGCATAAAAATATAGTGCACAAACGGAGCTTTAATTTTCCTTAGCAACCAGTCATTTATTTGTGTTACTTGAGAGCCCCGTTAAAGTGAGAAACAAACTGAACAACTACTTATTTTATGAAATTATGGTGATAAAGTCACAAATTATTAAAATCAATGACAACAATTGATTTGCTCACCACAATATAGTTACGGATCTTTATAAAATCTACCCAGCTTGAAGGATACCGTAGAAAATCTGTCAAATAAAGAATAATATTATTATTAATGATCAACAACAACAATAATAAACAGGAAGATAATAAATCTATCTTTAATAGCATTTGATAGCATACATATCATTTATGTAGAATTACAAAATGTACAATACTAGTTAAAACTATAAATAATAATACAAGAAGAGTATCAAAACTGTTATAACATGAGAATTATAAATAACATCCATAATAATAATATAACAGCTAAAATTTAGGGAAGCAACTGGCATGCGGCAGCAATTGCATCAACACGTATGTGACACAAATGAAAGCATCACTTTATAATATGTACTAACTGCACTATGGCATTAGTACATGTATCACTTGTAATCACTGTAACATCACTCTGTCATCATTGTCACTGAGCTGTCACTTGCCACTATGACACTGGTATCAACAGCAACATGACAATATTACATGTATCACTTGTCATCACTGTCATCATTGTCACTGAGCTGTCATTTTCCACTACGACACTGGTATCAATAGCAACACGACAATAGTACATATATCACTTGTCATCACTGTCATCATTGTCACTGAGCTGTCACTTGCCACTATGACACTGGTATCAATAGCAACATGACAATAGTACATGTATCACTTGTCATCACTGTCACATCACTATCACATCATTGTCACTGAGCTGTCACTTGCAACTATGACACTGGTATCAACATCAACAACACGACAACAGTACATGTATCACTAGTTATCACTGTCGCATTACTGTCACATCATTGTCACTTGCCACTATGACACTGGTATCAACATGACAATAGCACATGACTTGTATCACTTGTCATCATTGTCACATCACTGTTACCAGTGCTTAGAGCTGAGCTGTCACTTGCAACTATGGCAATGATTGGTATCACCAGTAACATCATTGACAATCCTGTCACTAATACTCTGTTATGCCACTGTCAAATCTTAGCTAAGTTAAACAAAATGAATGTTTCCAAGCCAACAGAAGAAATGAATAGCCAACATGTATAATATTATCCCTACGTACCTTGTGTAAAATAGAATTCACCATTTAGAAACATCATTATAAGTGGGCCAAGAAACAAGACCTGAATAAATTGTGCAAATTCATCAAAAATGTACAGAAAGATACTTGAATGGACATTAGACGTACAATGTACATATCTGTCAGTGCATGTACATGTATGCAAGTACATAATTTAATAACCGCAGTATTAATTAGTGTTATTGACAGGGTTTCCACTCATTTGGGTATAAATTAGCCCTGATTTTTAACTGACCCAATAGTACAAATGTTTGTTAGGCTGATTTCATATTATCTTAAAGATGGTTCTGCTTCAATTTCTTTCCTTTTTTCTTATGATTTGTGTTTTAAAATATAACATTCCCTGAGTTTTCACTTATCTTTAATTAAAAATTTCACTGATTTTTTCCTGACTGTGGGAACCCTGAATGAGGTGCATTGCAAAGTTTACAAATTGTATTAATTAAAACTGAGTCATTAATAAATTATATACATGCATGTAAAGATATAGAATTGATTTGAGACTTAACTTGAGTTATTCTGAAATTGAGATTTTTTTGGTGTAGATACATGTATATGGAGTTTCTACATGTACCTACCAAAATTGTTTGGTCCCCAAAACTAGTAATTAAAATTACATCATATCATTGTTTAAAAACACTTGTCTATTAAATGAAGATTTAAGGGAATGGAGTGTGGCAATGGAGGCAAATCAACAACATTTTCAAGAGGGAAGGTGAAGTAAAGACATCATATTTAATGAGGGTAAGACATTTTACATGACATAATTTTCCATGTGGCCCTCATCACAACACCGGGGCAAGCCCCTACTTTTCCTCGACAAGTGTGTGGGTTCTTTTAAGTCCCCTTGGCTGATACCATTTCAGGAGATGAGACTTGAGCAAGACTAATGACCTAGACATGCACCACCCTTCCCCCAGTAAGTGAGTGCTGATACATATATACTACAAAGGCATACCTGCCAACATTGTAAAATCAGAAATAGGGACACCTTCGTTAAATCATTAAACCAATCAGATGGTGTGATTCATGCAATGTTTACTTTTGCTTTGTTGTTGCACGCGGGAGGCAAAGAGAACTTTGACCCTGACTGACAATGCTGTTAATATAAACATATGGCGACGGAAAGTAAAAAGTTTGGCTCTACAAACTGGTTTTCTGCGTGTTGATCTATTTGTGGTTCAATGATTTAGGGAAATTTTGATTTATTCAGTAGAAATTGGAATCCACGGAAATCGGAATGTTCCGATTTTTTAAGGTTTGGAAACTTGAAAATCGGGACAATTCCGATTAAATCGGGACAGTTGGCAGGTATGCCTCTGTATGTCTGAACCTAAACGTCTTGGCCCCAAACACAACATGCAATTGGCCATCTCCGAGACACGCTCCAAATCCTGAGAACAAAACGTCCATTCCAGGCTTCGTACCAAGTTTTCATACATTTGCTGTACCTCTTGCTCCTAGCGTCAACTTGACATTATTGTTCTCGGAAACTGGAGCTATCTCGGAAATTACTGTACTCCATGTATTTTCTAAAGTAAGGTTGGGAGAGAATTGTAATAAATCACGACATATCCTATGAGCAATCCGTGGTTTATTTCTCCTACCATTGCATCTTACTTTTTTATACTCTGAGAAGTTAAATAAGACATTATAAAATACATTCTAACTTGTAACTGCTATATCATGAGAAGGTTGACAAATATTGCACATGTATCCTGTGCTTGTATTGCTAAAATCAATAGGGATCTTTACTGCTAATGTACGGAATTACTCTGTGATCACAGAAATATGTATCAAAATACAATTAAGTTTTATGATCATCATCAGAGAGGTTAAACTCTGACATGCTAGGTGCAACTGAAGACAAGTGCAGATGGAAAGCGGAGAAACACGTGAAGAAAAAACCAAACTGCCTCGAGCGGGAATCTACCGAGGCATCCACACTGGCAGAGGGAGAACTAGACCAACTCTTGACAAATTCGGAATTCTCAAACACGGTTTCCCTGTGCCACTGTGGATGCTTCGGTAGCTCAGTAGTTAGAGTACCTGCCATATGATTGGGGTGGGTGTCATGGGTTCGATTCCCGCTTGAGGCAGTCTGTTTTTTTCTTCACGTGTTTCTCCGCTGTCCATCTACACTTGTCTTCGGTAGCATGCCAGAGTTTAACCTCTCTGATGATGATCATATAGATTGAAACATGATAATATATCACACAATTAAGTTTTGTTCTGATGTATGCAAAGGTGACTACTACTTTGGCCAAGATGAAGAACATAAATTCTGACGTTTGTGTAGGAGAAATATTCTCAAGAAAACACACTTAGAATGGCGCAAACTTGTAATGTAACGTAAAGTTGTATCACAACAAAACGGCCCTGGCTTGGGTACGATAACTTACAATAACAACATGAAGTGACGAGTACTCCACCACAGTACACACGTGACTCATTCTCTTCAACATACTCTCTAGGTAGTCCGCAGCCTGCAAGAACAATGGATGGAGATCGATGTAAATGTACACCGATAGCCATAAAACAACAACAATAACATAAACTTTACTGGTACCCTACAGTTACAGTACAATTAGATCTATAGATAGAATTATTTCGGATGATGTCATTGTTTACGTTTTGCTTCGTTAGCATAAATACAACTTCAAGGTTGGTCCATACATGTATAACTTAAGAGTATGCCATAGTTAGTAGTCACCGAAAATTTGAGCGCGATATGCTGAATACCTTTTGAGGAATGGCTGTTAAACTATTCACAATGTAAGAGAATGTATGGTCTGGATGGCAAGAGTTGCCTCCATGCCATACCGGCATTGTCTGTAAATTGTCTGTAAAGTTTTCAGAGACTCATTCCTAAGAAAGTATTCACCATTTCACGGCCAAATTCTCGGTGACTACTAACTGTGACATACTCTTTTGATCTATGAATTACGCTTGTCTCTGAAGCTTGAAGCTGAACTTATGCTATAAAGCAAAATATAAATAATGATGACGTCATCTGAAATCCTCCTATAAGTAAAGGATATTACTTCTTGAAGGTGTGCACAGGCTACCTACATGTACATGTAGACTAAAAACCCGGCCCAAGTGCAAAGTGAAACAAATTCAAGTTCAAATTCAGTCTTTAAGGGTGCTTTCCATTTGTCGGGTCTGGCCAGTGTGAGTAGTCAGTTCTCAAATGGAACGTGAGAACTTTTGGGATTAGTTCTGGCCCTGCTACTGGAGTAGAAGGACTTCACAGTTCTCATATGCTGGTGTGAAGTATTTATAGAAACATAGGGCGCTGCACCGACTGGCCAGACCCAGCAAATGGAAAGTGTCCTAAGTAAACTATTATTTGTTGGTACTGCCAAGGTGGCATGTTATGTGTATTGTACATTCAACACACGAGTGGCATCAAACTGAATTTATTTAACAGTCTTGCATAGGGATTTATTACACAGGAACCCTATTTTTTTATGCACTACAAACTTGCAGGATGCATAAAATGGGCAAAAGGGGGGAGGGGAGGCCAAGGGGGCGGGGCACTGCCCATGTTTTCTGCTCACCTGCTCTCGAGCAACTATTGCTGTGTATCGGGGAAAGGATGGAGGGAGCAGCCTCTGGTTGGCAAGCGGCTCAAATCCCATTATAGTACCTGGAGTAAAAACCCAGCAATGTTAGTTCCCTGATACTGCCCAGGGTGGCAGGGTGGCAGGTTTGGATTATGGCTCTATCCCTAATTCCACTGTGTTCCTCAGGGATTATAACAAGTTAAGTGCAGTGTGTCAACTGCCCCCCCTCCCCCCTCACCCACGCCCATGACTGCGATGCACTGGCTACAGAACATGGGTACCTTGTGAATGATCAGGTTTGGATTGTGACTCTATCTCCACTGTGTTCTTGAGGGACTATAGCAGGCTCAGAATAGTGTGTGAACATTCCCCCCTCAACACACACACACACACACACACACAAACATACACACACATACATGTACACGAAAGAGATACACAACAGTATCTGACTACAGACCTTGTGAGTTATCTGGTTTGGGTTGAGGTTGTATCCCTAACTCTACTGTGTTCCTCATCGACTGTAGCAGGTTTGTTGTACTGTGTGAACTCCCCCCTCCCGCCCCCACACACAAACTATGGGATGTACAACAGTATGGTATCTGACTACAGACCTCGTGAGTTATCTGGTTTGGGTTGAGGTTGTATCCCTAACTCTACTGTGTTCCTGATTGACTGTAGCAGGTTCGTTGCAGTGTGTAGCAGCTGCTTGGCTGTTGGAACACCTGAACACTGCAAGGCACAACATGTTATATAATTTATTTATGCCCAAATGGGAGAAAGGAAGGGCAGAGCCAGAACAGGATGGGGATGCACTTATTTTTTATTAAGTGCCGAGGCTGCATATACGTTAAAAAACCCACACTTTTATTAGGTAGCATTCACTTTATCACAAGTTATGTAACATTCACTTTAGCTTGGACTCCCTTTCATATTAGGCCGGTTCACACTAGATACCAAAGTGCACTTCACGTGCACGTGAACGAACCGCTCTTCAAGTGCACTTCAAGTTCAGTCCAACCACACTTGGAAGTGCACTTCAGCTTCTTTGAAGAGTTCGCATCTCCCCAGCAACTAAGTGCAACTCAAGTGCGAACCTCGGCTGCACATTTTGCCATTCACACTCAAGTACTCTCAAGTGCACTTGAACTGCATTCCAAGTGCACTTACGATTGCTAGAGTTAACCGGGCTAATAATAATTTAGATACCACACATAACTGAATACTTAGGTAGGCAGTGATCAATGAGATGCATTGTATGGGATGAAGGTAAATATTTCACAACCTTGCTCATGCAATTTTTACGGGTGGATCTACTGTAGGATATTGAGAGAGGGTTCACCATGACTGTCAAGGGAAAAAGCTTGAAAGCGCTGATGGTGTGAGTTGCTAGGGTATCTAGGGCGCACCCCCTCCCCCCTCCGGGAAAGTTTTAATATGTATGTTCTCTGAAATGGCATTTCTTACATATTTTGCCTACCAAACAGCAGTCGCTTAGACTTGAATTCAAGAAATTGTCCAGCAGGAGTGGGGGTGGAGGGTGGGGTCACAGGCATCCAATGAATCCCCGCAGGATCTACCAATCACTTTATTAGAAAATTAGCTTGTCTTCATTCCATTCACGTGGCTGTTATGTTGTCATGCATCATACATCAGGGTCCCTACTCATTCTGAAAAAAATTTCCTTTACTTTGCCCTGACTCTTCACTAACCAAAATAATAGTACTTTTCACTGGCCTGTAAACAAAGTAAATTTTGTTACCCCAATGGTTCAGCTTCAATTCTCTTTTGGAAGAAAACTTTGCAGCAGCCAAAACAATTAATTATGTGAAGCATGTATATAAAATTCCCTGACTTTTCACTGACTTGGGCAACAGGTTGGATTTCCCTGACCAGAATCAAAATTCCCTGACCTTGAATTTTTTTTTACTTTTGCCTACAGGGTACATAGATGTATAATTATTATTCAGAATTAATGGGAGGACTTCTTACTGTCAGAAATGTTTGATAAATTAGGGTAAATTAGACACGATTATACAGTAAAAGCATACCGTATTTACTCGAATAAGCACCTCCCTTGATTAAGTGCCGCCCTCGAATAAGCACCTCCCTTGATTAAGTGCCGCCCTCGAATAAGCACCGCACATGTGAGCAAAAATACTAATAAGCACCACCCTCAAATAAGCGCGACACCCCACAACAACAACGCTGCACTTATTCCAAGCACTTGAGCGGCGCTTATTCGAACAGTGTCAAAGCAAAAATGAAAAATGATACGATTTGTTTCAAACCAACAGCGGCACTTTATTCCCATGTACAACAATGGAAGAAGAAAGTGTAGTTAACACTTTCACACGAGAATTAAAAAGCTGTTGTGTCTTGTTCAAAAATGTTGTTTTTAATGAGATTTAATAAGCACTGCCCTCGAATAAGCGTCACCCTCAGGCTCTAATAAGTGCCGCATCAAAAAGTCTAAAACTGTAATAAGCACCGCGGCGCTTATTCAAGTAAATAAGGTATACAACGTACTACAGAACAGGAGGAAAATTTCTTCATTAATTTTTTTGTTACCATAAAATTAATTAGCACATGTACAAACCTCTGGTTTTTCCAAGGCCATGAGGCTGCAGTAGAATGCTTTGTAGAACTTTAACCTTGCAAGTACAGCTTCAAGCTTTTTTATTTGAACCTTTAAAGTAGAAACAAATGACAAACACAATTGTTCTTTAAATTAATGTGTGCCATGAGATTCCACATAAACTGGTCAGTGGTCTGGAAAACTCTAGAAAAATCCATTTTCTCTACATCTACTCCCGGAATGTTATAGACAGGATTTGTAAACTTAAATATGCAGAACTTATAAATTAGACAGCCAAATAGTTGAACATTGAAGTAATAAATTAAAGGATTGGCAACTAGTGCATCTCTATCTTCTGTTTCTTGACTTACTTGGCTCTTCATACTAACCCCCCCCCCTCCCCTCCCATGGACCCCAAAATTGGGCCTAACCCTGTACCTGCAGTGCATCTCTATCTT
>JAOBYG010185417.1:0-10289 GCA_025403545.1 Epizoanthus stellaris
GGACCACCCTGTAGATTTCATTTGTCATTTTCCATTCTTTCATCATCCCTTTAAATATATTTTGGCCCACTTTTTGCAACATTTCATACCAGCTGTTTTCTTTTATGTATTTTTTCTAAAGGTTGCGGGGCACGGGAAAATTCCTGCAGGTTTGGTGTGCTGTATTACACCCGTTTGTTGGAGTCGGACAATACAGCACGTCTACTTAATTAATACCATATTAAAAACATGTGTCTTAAATATCAGCTTTCCCGCCATATACGACAACAACAACAATTCTTTATTTTACACTCAGATTTACAATACACAATATAAATAAACAGAGGTAAAAATTATAAAAGGATGAGTGCTGGGACTCCAGAAGTGGTAGGGAGACTAATCGAGTTTGGAGTCCCCAGAGCAAAAGCCAATCAAAAGAGATATATTATCAACACTCGAGGATAAAAATCGTATCTCCATGAGGCCATGCATTGTAATATCCTCTATATATGTCCAGTGACTATTAATATCAGTCAAAGCAATGTATGGTATGTGGCTAAAATATATGTTAACCAAGTTAAACTAAAGAAAGAACTTCGTAGCCAGGTACATGTACCATAAAGTGTCACTCTGTCTCTGGCCATAAAATAATTATTTGCCTGCATGTTATTGTGCAGAAAAAGTTCAGAAACTGTACTTCCTTGCAAGAGTTTCTTGACCAACAGGGGTGGATGTAGATTTTTTGAAAAGCGGGTGCACAATGAGTGCCAAAACATTTAGGGTTTCATAAATTATGGCATTTCCTGCATGTTGAGAACATTTTGAACAAAATTAAAAGGTTTAAATTAGGTCTTTAAACAGCTTTCTAACTTAGCATCAAACATCACAAGTCATATCAATATAACCCTTTAACAATGATCAATGTGAGAATTTTGGACCCTTGTCATATTAAATTATTAATTTAATATATTAATGTATTAATAATTCGTATTAAGGGGGCTACCATGGTCATTTAAAAAAAATATGAACTCGTAGCACTATAAGGAATTTTTTGTATACTGGTAAACATGTCACGATAGTATTTTTTTCTTTCCTTCTACCTATTATAAAATTTTCCTTTATTTGTTGTTGTTTTTGTTTCTTTTCGTTTCTTTTTTATAGGGTCTGTGTTGATAGCAGTTGTTCAACTGATGTAGCAACCCTGTCTAAATATGTATTATTAATTAATTAATTAATTAATTAATATTGTTTTATCTTACACTTGAGAATGCTAAAAATACTTCTCTCAACATAGCCTGGAATGGCTTCAAATTGCATTGTGCTCAGTGTTATTATTATTTTGCTCTCTTGATTAAGGCCTTGATTACATGTAGTTTATGAATTAAAGACTGAACAGGGGGTCCACTATTTCTTTTTGTCAAATTAAAAAAGGGAGGGGGGGGGGGGGGTTGGGCGATTCACCGGGCCCCTGTGCACTCCATATATCTGTAGCTAACCAACTTACCTTTATCATCAAATATTAACTTATTTGCGAAGATATTATCCTTGGGAATAGCAAGCCTCTGTGCTATGGGTTCAATCAGCATAAAAAATCCACCAGAGACAAGATACACTGCACTGCCTCTGGCTTTCAAAACTTTCACAACATCTGCTACACCAGGAGTTAGCTGTAGTGACTTTGTTGCAATGAATTCTTTCACCTATTAATGCAATCAATTGATAAAACATCACAGAAAGTAATGTGTGCTTCCAGTGGGCCTATACGGGTCCTATACAGCATCAACCAAATAATACTATTATTGCAAGCCATATACTAGACACCTTAAAGAGAACAGACTGCAGATCTGATGTGATGGTCCTTGGCCAGACTTGACAAAATATTTTGATTATTCAGACACACTAACAGTGGCATACCCAGCCCATAGGCCTGCAGGCCCGGGCCTGCAAATTATTTTTGACACAGAAAAAAAAAACACGGAGAAAAAATGATGTAAATAACGGGAGCGGAAAGTAAACCTATTGAGGAACGCTTTTATATATTGACAAAAGTCGTAATATTTAAATGGGATATAAAAGTAAAATTGGCTGGGGTTCTGGATTGAGAACAGACTTTTGGTGAAATGGGAACATAACTTTGAATCCCTTTTCAATTTCTATGCTATAAAATCAAACTGAGTTTCTTCTAAAGAATTTTGATCGATTTCAAAACTTTTTTAAATAAAATCCACAATGTCCGGTTAGTTGCTAGTGATTATAAAATGTAATGAATTACTCTCAGAAGGCAAGAAATATGACTTCCCCCCTAGGAGCTCGCACCTTCGGCGCTTGTTTCATCTCACCGGGCCTACAAATACCCTGAAGTCTGGGTATGCCACTGACTAATATTTAGATACATGTAGACTTCGATTTTCACTCTTACTGGCTGGATCATGGATTTCCCATATCCTGTTTCTGAACTTCCTTTAATAGTTAATTCCAATAATACTGCAGATAGTAATGTTAATCCTGAATCCCATTATTTTGTTTTCTCTTCGAATCCCAAATCTTGTCAGTAAACTGACTAAGTAAAATCCCTCATCCCAAAATCATTTGAGGATCCCTTTCCTATAACAACTTACATCGCATACAAAAGGTGATCAACCTTACCAACATTTAAAATGTTCGATTAAAATACATAAGGTGTGGGGCAGGGGTTCCTGACATAAAAATGACAAGGATGCTCACTGTAAATTTTCAGAATCCCTAAAAGGTACCAGAAAACTATTTTCTAGATGTGGTTATAATTAATTTTCAACCCAAACAGGTACTGACTCCATTATGTACTCTGACTGGGCTTCCTAGAGTCTTGGCAAAGAGATTGGTAAATGAAGATTTTAGTTTCTGATAACTACATGATTGTAGGACTTGTTTCTCCAGTTTACTTTTAAAGGGACCTCTACTAAAAAACGAAATTTCCTCAGAGTAAAGGGATAAAGTTCCAGAGTCTGAAGATCAACTTCTTTCTATTTCAAACTGCAGGGGCTTTGTGTAGCAAGTTATCAGAATTGGCATTTTTAAATTTCAATTCTGCCATTTTTGTTGTGATGTCACAAGTAGGTAGACCCAGACTCAGGCTATGTTAACTGAGTTGTGTATACTGTTGTTTTGGCTGGCAGTACATTGTAGCTGGAATACAACCATATATGTTTGAACCGAAACACAAAACTTGTTTAAGCAACAACAATTCAGATCAATCAAGTTGTGAAGAGGAAATTTTCTGTAAAATTAATCAAGTTTGGATAACAGTGACTGGTGAACATGCAGACAATGTCAGGGTTCCCACTCATTTGAAAGAAAAACATTCCCTGACATTTCCCTGACTTTTCACTGACCAAATAGTATTTTTTACTGACCTGTACATGAAGTAAATTCTGAAATACCTTTTAAATGTCAATTAAAAACTGTAAATTGTTTTGGAAAAAAAATTGCCGCAGCCAAAACAAAAACTTATGTGAAGCCTGATTATAAAATTCCCTGACTTTTCACTAACTTCTGCAGTAAAATTAGGATTTCCCTGACCAAAATCAAAATTCCCTGACAATTCTCTGACCTTAAAAAAAATTTCACTGACTTTTCCCTGACCATGGAAACCCTGAATGTTGTCCGACATGATGGAGTCCACAAGAATGTGCATGTGTTGTCACAAAGTTGAGAGCGTTGCCGCAAAAAGAGAAGGTGGAGACAGCTACTCTTAATTTTCCACTGAATTTTAAATCGAAGTATTAAAAATGTCCTAAAAGGTACTGTCAATTGATAACTACGAATGTTGCCATTGGAAATTTACATGTAACCCCTAATGTGTTCAACCAGCATCACCATCACTGCCATACATTGTATAGGAAGTCCCCCCTCGGCCAGAAAATAAACCAGAGCTTTTAAAATCTTGAAGAAACAAACTAGCATTTCTCAGGCATCATCTGAGACAGATTTTGAAAACTATTTCAAGCTATCATAGTCTCTGCATATTAGAGACTGAGACTCAGTTATTACCAGGAGCAGTAAAATAAAAGCTTTAGACTGGGATATAACAGACAGAACTTACCTGTTGTAAAGTTGGACTGCAAATATTTAGCCTTGCAGCAAGAGATGTTCTAAAATTCACTCCACCACCCATTGCTTTTTTAGTCCTACAAAATATAATATATATTTTTTCTCATACCATTCCTAATACTTTCTAAGAGCAAGATACATGTACATGCACTTGAGAAATGTTGAATTTGTTTGTGTCATTAGATAGTTTCAATGAAAATAGTAATCAAAATGTCATGAGCCTGTCAAAACGCAAGCACAAGGACAGTGTGTACATCATCAGATTTATTCCAAACTGCAAGGACAAAGTACATTTTTTTAAATTACAAACAATTTTTATGGGTTGGGTTCCTAGCTTTCTCAGTGGCTTATTGCCCCTTACTTCTAACAATGACTTATTTCAGTACATCTACTGACTACGTTAAAGTGGTTTTCTCATTTGAAATGTGAAAAACAAAAAATGTAAGAAAGCCAGCATGGCAGCCAACAATGTGTATACATAATTATGATTCAGAACAGCTGCCAGCATGTACCCTATTTCCTCTATTTAGCCCCTTCCCTCTAATAAGACCCCCTCCAGAAGACCAAAAATAAGCCGTCTTCCTTTACTGACACCCCCTCTCTGTGATATGCTGAATACTTCTTGAGGAATGAGTGATAAAAAACCCAGAGAATGTATGGCTTGGAGGTAGCCTCCTTCGCGGGCAACTCTAGTGGCATTTCTATCGGCAAACAAAAGGAATCATGTTGAGTGATGGCAAATGAGGGCTAATGTGAAGCTAATAAGGATAAAAAGACTGGAGCCAAGAAAAGATAATAAAAGGCAAGGTTTGGAAGAGAAAACTCTCTCTCCTCTTCCCTTGCCTCAGGCTCCCTACTCGCACCTTGCTTCGCTTCCCTGAAATAATATTTGCCAAAAAATATTGGGTTGGAAAGGAATAATTATTATAATTATTCAGTATTATTACTTGGCTACTGCCATGTATATGGCAATGC
Organism: Epizoanthus stellaris; assembly: GCA_025403545.1. Lineage (NCBI taxonomy): Eukaryota > Metazoa > Cnidaria > Anthozoa > Zoantharia > Epizoanthidae > Epizoanthus > Epizoanthus stellaris. The sequence continues at coordinate 5,044 of JAOBYG010185417.1, forward strand.
CAAGTCAAGCAATACAGCTCGATGTTGTTGTTAGTTTTTTGGCCAATAAATGGTTGATGCAGCAAATATCAGGAAAATTGATATTTATCGATCTGTGACTAATGTATAAAATAGGAGCGGCAATTAGGAACTTGAGGAAAATTAATCGCGAAATGATGTCACGCTTTCTTAGTAGTAGTTGCTTTCGAAGTAGCTCATTGAAGAAACTCAGCATGGCAAAGATCTCAAGAGGACTACTCAGTACAACTCTAGCAAAACCACAGTATAAAGTTAGAGACCAATTTTATTAGACGAGTGGCCAATCTTACATAAATTACTGTAAAATTGAAGTCACAATCATGCTATAAAAAATGTGCGTCTACACTACACCACTCTCTCCTAGACCACCTCAATGAGAGCCAATTATTGCACCATAGGTATGCAAGACTCTTTCCCACTGACCCACTCAATTCCAGGAAACAACAAACAAACAAATCTGTGAGAACAAGAGAGAACATTACAAAGTGATTTTGTTTTTCCAAGACAGAAAATAGTATTTCTGACAGTGTAGCCTGCGAAATTGGCAGAAATGGTTATTTTACCGGCACGGACCAGTAGGCTGGGCCAGAGCGAGGAAAAGCATTATGGGTATTGGGTAGATGTATAAATAGTTTTTACGCGGGAAGTGTGATTCACTCTAGCTAGGTTCAGCTTCACCTCACTTATCTTAATTTATCATGGATGAAGCGCAAGTCCACAGTATCGTCAAAGCTAACAACGAAGTACTTATCAGACAGATATCTGATTTGGTTTCTACTCAAGTAGCCGCAGCAAAAAGATCCCCAGACGAGTCTTCGACGAGCCAAATCATCAGAGAGATTAAGAAGATAAAAACTGCGGATGCTCGTACGACTTTCAGCAAGAAGAGCAACGAGGAACAGTACAAGTCTGCTGCAAGAGTACTGGATACATTGGAAGAAGCACGTTTCAACCTCGAGGAGAGCAACGTCCCAGCCGCCAAACAGGCTATCGATCAAGGTATAGTTTTATCTAAAGAAAGGCAAAAGCTTATTCTACTCGCAGACAAGTCAAAATACGGCTGGAAAACTGTAACAGAATATCTGCAACACGAGTTAGCGGAGGATTCAGATGACGAGAAAAAGATTTATAGAGCAGAAGCCCGCGCATCAAAGAATATGAAGAAATCTTTTCCCAACCGTCAAAGCCATCGCGTTAGAAATTACTCCAGTGCAGATCAACACATCAATGTTGCCAACGCATCTCCCATTCCTACAATCATTTCAAGAGGCCCGACTTCTTCTCCTCATTATTCGGGAGCCTTTGTCCCGCAGAGAGCGACCCCGGGAGCGTGTTTTGCTTGTGGCAAAACCGGGCATTGGAGATCCAGTTGTCCGTTTAACCAACAAACCTCCGGTCAAGGGAGTAAATGACTAGGCGGCTTCAACGAAGGTGTTGTTAATTCCTTTATTTGTATAAATGTACTTATGTAGCAGTTTCCTTTTAGCTTGTTTGCTAACGGAATTTTGATTGAACCCATTTATTTCAGAATTGGAATGCTTTGATTCAGAAAACCACAGTTTGGAAGAAGAAAACTTAGGAAGGAAGCACGACTTCGAAGCAAACGAAACCTCAAAAGTTTCGGTCAAAGGCAGATTACGTAAAAATCTTATTCAATGGCAGAAGATTAAAGCTCCTCAGTTTATTCTCGATATTGTCGAATTTGGGTATAAATTGCCTTTGTTAACAATACCTCCTCCTAAGGTATTTAACAACAATAGATCGGCGTTAAATGAGCCAGTGTTTGTGCAAGAAGCAATTTTTTCATTGTTAGATTTGGATTGTATAGTAGAGTTGCCAATGGCCCCAGAGATAGTAAATCCGTTATCAGTTTCTGCAAACAAGTCGGGTAAGAAAAGATTAATTTTGGACCTTAGGCACATAAATAGTCATCTTTTCAAGAACAAGTTTAAATGCGAAGATATTTCGGTAGCCAGAGAGCTTCTAAGACCGGACGATTATATGTTCTCATTTGATCTCAAATCTGGATATCACCATGTAGATATTTTTCCAGATCACAGAAAGTATTTGGCTTTTTCCTGGAAATTTCCAGATGGATCTGTAAGATATTTTATGTTCAGTGTGCTTCCATTTGGTCTGTCATCAGCTCCGTATATTTTCACAAAATTATTGAAGCCTATTGTTAAGAAATGGAGAGGCGAAGGAAAGCCCATAGTCGTGTATTTAGACGATGGCCTTGGCTCAGGCCGATCGTATAATCTTGCGAAAATTTCTAGTTTACAAGTTCATGCTGATTTATTGAAATTTGGTTTCTGGCCTAACGAAGAGGGACCCATGTCAGCTTATTGTATGGTTAGGTACGATTTTGAATACAGCTAATTCTACAATTGCTGCTACTGACAAAAGAATTCAAAGCTTGATGAGCGATCTTCAAGAAGTGTTAAGTAACTTAAATCTTTCGCTCCACGTGAAGAGAATCGCTGCAGTAGCAGGCAAAATCATTTCACTTGGCAACTGTGTTGGAAATGTAACCAGATTAATGACCAGAAACCTGTACTCAGTTATAAGTTCAAGTTCAACATGGTACGATTACGTTAGATTAACCGATGATGCCGTAGTAGAGTTGAAATTCTGGAGAGATAATCTTTGTAAAATGAATGGTATTCCCTTGTGGCCTATTGAACAGAAACCAACCAACCAAGATTGTTTATTCCGATGCTTCCGCAGTTGGTTGCGGTAGCGTAATTGCTATTGAAGGCAAAGTTTTCCATCAGAATTGGTCTTATCAAGAAAGTAGGATGAGTTCTACTTTTAGAGAGCTTTCAGCAGTTTCTTTATCAATCGACGCCTTTGGAGAGGAATTTAAGTCCCAAACGTTAGCATGGTTTACTGACAATCAGAATGTTGTGTCAATTGTAAACAAAGGATCGAAGGTTCCTGAACTTCAAGCAATTTCGCTCAGAATTTTTGAGAAATGGTATCACGATAGATATCAATTGGATTCCCAGAGATGATAACCATGTGGCGGACGAGATTAGTAAGATCATCGATTACGATGATTACACGATTAACGATGATGTATTTGCTTTTGTAGACGAGGCATGGGGCCCTCATACGACCGATCGCTTTGCATGTCATTACAATAAGAAACTGAGCAAGTTCAATTCCAAATATTACCAACTAGGTACAAGCGGAGTTAACGCTTTTAGTCAAGACTGGGCATTTGAGAATAATTGGCTATGTACGCCTGTGTATTTAACGGTCAGAGTTATAAAGCATTTGAAGCTTTGTAAAGCAACAGGAACTCTTGTTGTTCCTTTATGGAGGTCTGCTCATTTTTGGACCATCATTTGTGAAGACGGCGTACACTTCAGCAATTTCATACACGATTGGTTTATATTGCCACATATTCCGAACCTTTTTGTAAGAGGGAAAGCCAAGAACTGCATATTTGGCAACGGGCAACTAAAGTTTGCGATGCTAGCTTTGAGAGTCGATTTCTCTCGTCCACCGAGAACGAACAAACTAGGTTTTTGCTCCCTGTTTACAGGGGATTGTGCAGGGTGTACGGAAACACAACTTAAGGTTCCTTGAGACAATCCCAAAGGGGATCAGAAATATCTAATTCAAGTTTGCTTGAGGCAACCTCTAAAGGGGATCAGAAATAAATAATTCAATTTTGCTTGAGGCAAGCCCTAAAGGGGACCAGAAGTAAACAACTCAAGGTTGTATAACATTCCCTAAAAGGGGTCATACATATACAACTAAAGGTTATTGTCAAGGACTGTTCCCTAAAGGGGAATAGTGCACAACATGATGTTGTCTCATTGGTGTTATTCCCTAAAGGGGATCGAATAACCGTTATACAATTGAAGGTTGTTCAAGCAATCCCTAAAGGGGAATTTATGTATTATGTAATATTTGTATCGTGAAATAAATTTTTAAACAAAATTCATTATTTTGTAATTGTTTTTACGATAATTATCAAGGCCCTTTGATACATATCAGCTTCCTCTAATTGATCTTTCTTTTATCTTTTTTCTCAGTTTTCTTTAATACAGGTTTCTGGACATCCACTACAATGACCACTTCCAATGATAAGACCAGACAACTTGCTGAGAAATTGAAGTATACGGCCTTGGCAGCTAGAGCACCAGGTACCGTTGACGGTTATCGAAGAGCACTCAACCGATGGAAAATCTTCGCCATACAAACTCTACAAGTGCAGTCTTTTCCAGTTTCACATGTTCATTTCGCACTGTATCTACAACTTTTGTTAGAGGATACAAAGACTGCTTCCTCTATTAAAACAGCTTTTTACGCTATGAGTTGGGCCCACGAAATGGCGGGGCTGGATTCCCCAACTTACAACTAGGCAGTATTAATGATCAAAGAAGGCGCAGTTAGAACGTGTCTTCCGAAGAACAATAGAAAAGAACCTCTAGAACCCGAGCATCTGAAAGATTTAGCAGAGAAAACTGATACCGCAGATTTATTACAGTTGCGAAGTCTTGTAATGTACGTTCTCTCCTTTTCGGGATTCCTCAGAAGCTCAGAGATGCTCGAATTAAGGCGCAATGATATTCAATTCAGCAGCGATCACATGTCTATATACATAAGTAAAAGCAAGACCAATCAATTGAGGGATGGAAAAACACTGGTTATTTCTAAGACCGGAACCGAATTATGTCCTGTAAAGTTGCTTCAGTTGTATCTCTCTCGAGCAGAAATACGAGACGATTCGTCAGAATTCATATTTAGGCCCATTACTTCCTCAAAAACGAATAAGAAGCTCGTGTCTGTTAACAAGCATATATCGTATTCTACCTACAGAGAATCCTTCAAAGGATCTTTTAAGGGTATTGTCACAAATATTCGCAATTACAGAACTCATTCCGGTAGGTCTGGAGGCGCTACTATTGCCGCCAATTCGGGCGTAAAAGAAAGGATTTTTCAACGTCACGGAAGGTGGAAGACAAAGACCGCTAAGAACATGTATGTTAAAGACTCTCTTGCATCAAAGCTGCACGTCTCCAAGAACTTAGGGCTGTAAACGAAATTATAGAGATACCGTGTAATGATATATCGTATCATGATTATATCAAGTTACCCTCCATTCCATGCATCATGCCCTACCTTTGTCCATCTATGGGTTCTCGCTGACCTACAGGCCCCTGTATCTATACGATTGTTGCAGTTGTATGTCTGTATGGGTAGTGTAGGTAAAA
>JAOBYG010185528.1:0-17986 GCA_025403545.1 Epizoanthus stellaris
CATCGAGGTCTTTGTCAGCCTCGTCCGCCTTACTACTCAGAAGGAGCCGTAAATTCACCAGACATCGCCGCGAGGCGCCCAGCTGATCTCGGCTGGGCGCTTCAACGCAATCGTCGCAAGATGACGATCAGCAGCGTGAAGATAGCGACCGAGATCAACAGGTTACGCCCCAAGGCGACATTGTGAGCGGCGACCGCGCTTTCGCCTAAAGTGCGAAGTGGTACACCCAGCGGATCGATCGTGCGCTCGAGGTCGAAGAGCTTCTGGGCGGGCACGGCGAAGTTGAGATTCTGTCCCGTGGTGAAGACGGCTACTGCGACGCCGATGACTTCACCGCGTCGATTCATCACCGGCGAGCCGCTCGAGCCCTGTGAGATCGGCGCGCTGATCTGAACGATCGGGCCGGCGAGACTGCCGCCCTCGAGACCTTCAGCACGCACCGCCGAGACGATGCCAGTGGAAAGCGTACCCGAGAGACCTCGAGGGCTACCGATCACCACGATCTCCTCGCCTGCTTCGATCTGACCTCTGAAGAGCGGCAACGGAGGCGGCCCAGCCGGCACGGCAAGAAGCGCCAGATCATGTAGCGTATCTTCCGCCAGCACGGCTTCCACCAAGATCTCGCTGCCGTCCCGCAGCACAGCGCCCAAGCGGCTTGCCGGTGAGATCACGTGAGCGTTCGTGGCCAGAATCCCCGGGCCGACGTAGAAACCTGTCCCCGAGCCGATGGCGCGACCAGCATGATCATAGACCCGCAATAAGACGACCGATTCCCCGGCGCTGCGCGCCAAGTCCTTGAGACTGCCCGCCGCGTCCTGCGCGGAAAGAGAAGCCACCTCGAGGGGGATCAGCAGCAGCAACAGGATCAAACGCCTCACGTTTCTCTCCCGGCCGCCGCGTCTCGCATCTCCGGAGCCGCTTCTAGAATTTCCGAGAGCTTTCTTTCAATCAGCTCGACATGAAGCCGAAGGCTATAGAACTCGTCCATATAGGAGAGTGGCACCGTGACTTCAGTGATCTCCTTTTCGAGCACATCCATGCGCTGCAAAGCCACTTGCGCGCGCTCCGGCGTCGGCTCTGTGAGCAGTAGATGATCGATCTCGCGGAGGTTCTCATACCATCGGTAGATGCGCGACCGGATGCGCCAACGATAAAGCGGCGGTGCGAGCTTGAAAACGACCAGCAAGAGTGGAATGAAGGGCAGAATCAAGATCTTCATGCGATCCACAACTGCCGCCGTGCGATAAGGCAGGATGCGATAGAGAAAGGACGGGCCATTCTCAAGGTAGTGGGCGGCTTCGGATTTGAGCGGCAAATCGACGTAGCGAGCGGATGGGAAGACGCCGCCCTCGGTGAAGAGGTCCGGTCCACCGTGGACCGCATCAACCGCGTCGATCAATACCGGCACCAGGGCGTGGTGGAGATCCTTCTTGGCCACCAGAGTCGCCGCGGCAGCGACCATCTGGACATTTCGCGGCGGTAGATTCTCGTCCAGGTCGATCACCCCTTCGCCCAGGATCACCGGCGAAAGAAAAGGATGACGAACTCGGTAAGCTCGATAGCGCCGGAAAGACAATAATTCGATGCCTTCAAAAGCGAGTAGCCGCTCGACATAGCTTGCCGAAGCTGAAGCGACGAAGAATGCAGCGTCAACTTCTAAACGCTCCAAAGCGCTAGCAGCGGCGGCGCCGCCAAGCGGCAGCCATTCAGCGTCGCCAGGGCCGATCTCGTTATCCTCGAGCAGCCGGCTGGCCAGCCCTCGCGTGCCACTGCCTTCGCCGCCAATCGCCAAACGAAGACCCGTCAGGTCGGTGAGCTTCTCGACCTCTAGATCGGCTCGGTGGAAAACCCACAGAGGCTCGAAGAAAAGACTTGCCAAACTTTCGATTCTCGAGACCTCATCGTCCGGCGGAGCGATACCGCCCTGCAAGAGCGCCAGATCGGCTTCACCGGCAGCGAGCAGCTCCAAATTGTCGACAGAGCCACCGGTTTCAAGCACCGTGAGCTCAAAATCATTGGCCGCCAGATAGTACCGATATTGATTCGCGAAGGCGTAATAGGCGCCATCGACGCCACCGGCGGCGATCGTCAGCTGCCGTGGCGCTGGCGGCTCGAGCTTCGAGAGAGTAAAGGCAAAAGCCGCGACGCCGAGCAATGCGATCGGCCCCCAAAGACGCAGGAGCTCGGCGCGGGTGGCTCCCTGGTCGCTATTCGGCTGGCTCAAATCTCTTCTCCCATAGTTGATTCGCTGACGGCACGGGAAATCGTGCGGGGAATCTTCAGAAGCAGCCGGCTTTAGTTTCTTCTACCAGATGGTCGACCACAGCCTCCAGCGACCCGGTCTTGCGGAAAACCTCACGCTGGCGGTCGGCACTGGTGCCTTCTTGCAAAATCTTGTGAAGATATTCGACTTCATGTCGTGAGCCGAGCTCGTCGACCACGTCGTCCACAAGCTCGAGTATTTCCTGAGCCAAGAAGCGAAACGGCACCTCTTCCTGCCTGCCAAAGTCGATCAGCTGGCCGTCAGTGCCATAACGCACAGCCCGCCACTTATTCTCAGTGATCAAATGATGGCGATATGGCCGCCAACTCTGATTCTTCGAACGTAGCTTGATCAGCTTGGCGACGATCGCTTGCACCAGGGCAGCCACGCACACCGCTTCGTCGACCGTGGTACAGATATCGCAGGCTCGAAATTCGAGCGTCGGGAATTTCGGATGAGGCCTGATATCCCACCAGATCTTGGTCGGCTCATCGATGCATCGTGTCTTGACCAGCGTATCGATGAAGCCCTGGTAGTCGGCCCATGATTTGAGGCTGGGCGGCAAACCGGTACGCGGCAGACTCTCAAAGATCACGGTGCGATAAGACTTCAAACCCGTATCCTGCCCCTGCCAAAACGGCGAGCTGGTCGAGATCGCCAATAGGTGCGGAATGAAATAACGCGCCTGATTCATGACATCGATCATGGTTTCCCGATCTTCTATTCCCACATGCACGTGCATTCCGAAGATCAGCATCCGCCGCGCCAGCTGAGCCATATCCGTCGCCAGCTGGGTGTAGCGTTCACCCTTATTCGCCTCTTGTTGCTCCCAGGACGAAATTGGATGGGTCGAGGCCGCGGCCACACGGACACCTTTATCACCAGCCAGCTTGCAGATCGAACGGCGGAGGCGAACCACTTCGGCCCGGATCTCCTGAATATTGCGGCAGATATGACTGCCGACTTCGACTTGCGACTGCAGGAATTCCGGCTTGATCTGATCTTGGAGGACCATGCGCCCTTCCTCGAGGAATTCCTGTACGTACGACTTCAGCTCCCGGCTCTCCGGGTCTATGATTTGATACTCCTCCTCGATACCGAGGGTGAGCTGAGGCAAGCCCATAATGTTTGCTCTCCAGCACGCTCAGGACGCGTGATCAAGGTCCAGAATAAGGGGGCGGGATCTCTGACCGCGCGGAGCATAACATGCAGCCAAGGCTTGGAGACCCGGCGCCTGAAGCCTCTGAATGCGATAAGCTCCTGACAATCTCAAAGACTGATTGGGCCTCTAAAGGGAGCTTAGAACGCGATGATCGAAACGCCCGAGAATGAGTCTCGAGCCCGTCGTCAGCGGCGCAATATTCACGGCATCTTGGTGGCCCTCGATGCGCCGCAGGTTGCCGATCAACCGTGGGTGGTCGATGCGATCGACATCAATGCCAATGGTATGGGCTTGGTGCTGCCGCCAGAGATGGAAGAAGGGATCGAGGTGCTGCTCAGCTTCAAGCTCGAGGAGACGATCGAATTCTCCCGCGTGCCGGCGATCGTCAGGCATCAGATCAGCGCCACCGGCGGCGTCACTTTCCAGCCGTGGCCGTCAATCGAGCGCTTGAAGCTGCTCGAATTCCTCATCTCCTGGTATGAGCACGCTGAGCCCGCGAGCGGCGACGTCTGAATCGCTTTCAAGCCAGGTCAACGGATAGCGCGCAGCTCGACGACAACGGTTGTGGCGTCGTCATAATCGGCATAGCCGGTCACCCCTGGCTCGATGAGCAGCTGCGCCAAGGGCTCGCCAGCGGCGCGAAATAGGTGCACCTCGATAACCTGCTGCTCGCGATCGAGAATACCGAGACTCAAACCGATGGTGATCCCTTCGACCTCGAGATAATGCGGCACTCCCTCAGGCGGCCCCTCGGTCACTCTTTCGATCTCATAAGCTTGCAGCGACCGGCCGAGCAGCCCCAGATCGAGGATCACGACTTTTCCCGATGATCCGGAGGTCACCTTTTCAAAAGTTGCCGGCTCAGCAGCCCCTTCTTGGGCTCCGAGAGAAAAACCCAGGCCAAGCATGATGATCGATATGGCGAAAAATTTAGTCAAAACCGCAATGCGCATTCAGATCTCCTCGCGACTGATCCTAACCTGTGGCTCGCTCGCTCTCATGCTGCTTCTGGCTTGCTATACACCACCTATGATCCCAGCGCCGCCGAATACCGGCCCAGAAAGTGAGGCGCTCGAGTTATTCCAAGGGCTTTATGAGCCGATCAGGCCCTCGAACGCTGAAGAAATATCTCTGCGCCTGATGGAACGCCTCGAGCATTATCAGGTTCCTGGAGTTTCCATCGCAGTCATTGACGGCGGCGAGCTGCGTTGGGCCAAGGCCTGGGGCATGGCCGAAGGGGATCTTGAAAACGGTCGCGCGATGACGCCCGCAACGCCGCTGCAAGTCGGCTCGATCAGCAAAGTCTTCGCCGCAACCGCGACGCTGAGCCGACTCGACCTGCGACCGAGCGAAAGGGAAACGAGCGCTCTTGATGACCCGACCCGACTCGGATCGCTGGCCCGATTCGGCGAGAGCATCACTCTACGGCAGCTGTTGAGCCATAGAGCCGGCCTCGACACCGCCGGCTTCAGCGGCTACGCGCGCGGTGAAGCCCTAGCAAATACGCAGCAGATTCTGCTCGGCGAGTCGCCGGCCAAGCATCCGCCGATTCGCCAAAGCGTGCCAGCGGGGACCGAGTGGCGCTACTCCGGAGGCGGCTACCAGATTCTCGAGGCCTGGCTTCAGGAAGCAAGCGGTCGCGACTACGCCGAGCTTCTGCGCGAGGAGATTTTCGGCCCGCTCGAAATGAGCTCAACCGGCTTTGATGAGCCGAAAGGCGCAATAGCCGCGTTGGGACACGATCGCGATGGCCAGGCTCTCGACGGTGGCTGGCGGGTCTATCCGGAGCGCGCAGCCGCCGGTCTGTGGAGCACGGCAGAAGATCTCGCCGCCTGGGTCATCGACCTGCAGAAGGCGCAGGCCGGCAAGCCCCGCCGACGCCTCAACCGCCGAGCTGCGCTCGCCATGCTCTCGCCTCAGGAGCCCGGCGGCTGGGGCCTCGGGCCACAGCTCGGCGGCCAAGGCCATGCCGCCTATTTCGCTCATCTCGGCGGCAATAGCGGCTATCGCGGCTTGATCGTCGGCTTCAAATCGAGCGGTCATGGCGCCGTCATCCTGACCAACGGCGATCGTGGTGTGCCGCTGATCCGCGAGATTCTCGCCGGCCTCGCCAAAATCTACGATTGGCCGACGTTCAGACCCCGGGTTCGCGACGTCGTCGAGATGGCATCGGCAGAGCTGGAAAGCGTCAGCGGCCGCTACGTTCTGAGCTCATTACCCGGACTCGAGCTTCGCCTCAGGGTCGAGGAAGGCGAGCTGATACTCGAGGTCTTTGGCGAGACCGTCCGACTCATCGCTACCGACGCCGACCATTTCTTCGATCGAATCCAAGGCATGGAAATTGAGATCCTGGAGCGCGACGGAGACCATCGGACTCAGCGCATTGCGCTATCGAGCTTCCCGTCTTATCGCTTCGAGGCCGCGCGTGCAGAGCCCTCGTTGCCAGCGGAGCCTTGAGGTCCTACGCAGTCCGAGCTCGACGATAAAGCGATGCAGGTGGTTGACAGCGATAAATCACCTGCTCTAGGCTTCCTCCCGATGTCACGCCTGACCGCCCTTCCGCGCTTTGCCTACAGCAGCCCGCGAGCTTTCTCTTCGCTCGCTGCCTTTTCGCTCGCCACCTGTTGTTGTCGCGACAAAGCATTGCGGGAGAAGCGCGTGCGTTGATATTCGACACACTCGACTGAACAGAAAGACCCGCGACGCTGTGCCGACGCGGGTCTTCGTGCATTCAGGCTCGAAAATCCACCCGGGGCTCCGTCGCGATTAGGACGGAGCGCCCATGTCGCCCGAGCCCCCCACATATCCGGATTCTGATCATTCCGATCTCAAGAATACCGATCAGCAGACCCCTCAAGACCGCGAGCTGATCGATCAGCTGGCAGCAATATCTCGCGAGAGAACGCCGAGCGCAGTCCAGCACGTTCTCTTGCGAGCCTTCGAAACGCTGGCACCTCAGAAGGCGCTGCTCACTTCTGGTCTTGGCATGGAAGGCTGTGCTCTGATCGATATCGCGGCGCCGCTCGACCTGCCGCTGCGAGTCGTTTTTCTCGATACTGCCTTCCACTTCAAAGAGACGCTCGAGCTGCTCGATCGGCTCATCGAGCGCTACCCGCGTCTCGAATTCGAGACCGTCCACCCGGCGCACTCAGCCGCCGAGCAGGCCGAGTGCGAAGGTGACGAGCTATGGCTTCGCTTGCCGGATCGCTGTTGCGCGCTGCGCAAGATCGAGCCGCTCGCCAAGCATCTGAGCGCAGCTGATCTTTGGATCTCAGCCATCGGCCGCAGCCAGTCGGAAACCCGTGCCGATATACCGACGTTGGCAGCAAGCTCCCGTTTTGCACTACCGAAACTCTCGCCGCTCGTGCATTGGCGGCGCAGTGACGTGTGGAGCTACGTGCAGGAGAAAGCCGTGCCCTTCAATCCCCTGCATCTGCGTGGCTATCCCTCGATCAGTTGCCAGCATTGCACCTTGCCCGTACCCGACCTCAGTCCCGACCAATACAGCCGAGCCGGACGATGGTCCCCAAGCAGCAAGACCGAATGCGGCCTGCACGAAACCGCGCGTTCATCTCCCGGAACATCTCCCCGGACATCCCCCCTGCCGATTCTCGCTTCCCGATAGGAGCTCCGAGCATGTCAAAGACTCCGAAATCTGCCTCAAAAGTTTCTGTCCTCAAAACCTCTGCCGCCGAGCGAGCCAAGATCGAAAGCCGTCATCTGCGCGGCCATCTGGCTGAAAGTCTTGACGTTGACGGCGGCTTCGCGAAAGACACCTTGCCGGTGCTGAAATTTCACGGCATCTACCAGCAGGAAGATCGTGATCGACGCAGCGAGCAGCGCACGTCGGGGAAAGAGAAGGCCCATACCTTCATGGTTCGAGTAGCGATTCCTGGTGGCGTCATGACGGCCGAGCAATACTTAGCACTCGACGAGCTCTCTGATCAGCACGCCGACGGCTCATTGCGCCTGACGACGCGCCAAGGCGTGCAATTCCACGGCACCGCCAAGATCGGCCTCAAGCCAATTCTGGGCGCCATCAACGAGGCTCTGCTCACCACCTTCGCCGCCTGCGGCGATATTCGCCGCAATGTCATGGCCTGCCCGGCGCCACTGGCTGGCGGTGCCCGCAAAGAGCTGCTCGCGACGGCTCGGGCCATCGCCCTCGAGCTCGAGCCCAAGACTGCCGCGTACCATGAGATCTGGCTCGACGGCGAGAAACAGAGCTTCGCGGGAGCAGCGGAGCCCTTCTACGGCGAAGCTTACCTACCGCGAAAATTCAAGATCGCCCTGGCGAGTGAAGACGATAATTGCGTCGACGCCTACACCCAGGATTGCGCGCTCATCGCCATCGTCAAGGACCAAGACATCGTCGGCTACCACTTCCTAGCCGGCGGCGGTCTGGGCATGACGCATAACAAGCCCGATACCTTCGCCCGCCTCGCTTCGGTGATCGGCATCGTGGACGCCGACCGTGCGATCGAAGCGGTGCGAGCGGTCGCCGCGATCTTCCGAGATCATGGCAATCGGCAGGATCGGCGGCACGCTCGACTGAAATACCTGATCGAAGATTGGGGGCTCGAGCGTTTTCGTTCTGAGCTCGAGCGTCGCCTGGGTTGGCGATTAGGCGAACCATTACCGATTCCGAAACCGCACCAACATGACCACCTCGGCAGCCATGCTCAGGCTGGCGGCGGCTTCTTCTACGGACTGTGGATCGAAAACGGGCGACTGCGCGGCCAGAATCGACTCGGCGTCAAAGCGATCATCGAACGCTTCCGCCCCGGCGTGCGGGTGACGCCGGGCCAGAGCCTGCTTTTCACCGGCCTCGCCGAGCAGCAAATCCCTGAGCTTGAAGCACTGGCCATTGAATATGGGCTCTTGACCGTCTCGCAGCTACCGCAGGCGCTGCGCGGCGCCATGGCCTGCCCGGCGCTGCCGACTTGCGGTCTTGCGCTCGCCGATGCCGAACGTCAGCTGCCAGAAACCAGCCGCATTCTGGCGAGCAAGCTGGCGAGTCTCGGGCTTGCCGATCTGCCGCTGATCGTGCGTATGACCGGCTGCCCGAATGGTTGCGCCCGGCCCTATAACGCGGATATCGCTTTCGTCGGCCGCCGGCCCGGGATCTATCACGTCTTTGTGGGCGGCGGCGCGGCGGGTGATCGCCTGGCCGATCTGTGGCGACGCGATGTCGCGGCAGGCGACCTCGTCACGGTGCTCGAGCCACTGCTCGAACGCTTCGCGGAAGAACGACAACCCACAGAAACTCTGAGCGATTTCTACCGCCGCCATGTCGGCGACCGGACGCCAGCACATCGACTGACCGGCCGCGAAGAGCCTGTCTCGCAGAGCTGGCAGGCATTGAGCGCAACAACGAGCCAGACGGCAACCAGTCAGACAGCAACCCGTCAGACCCGAAGGAGCCAGCCATGATGCGTCATCTCTATCGAATCGGCGTCGTCTTGCGTCAGCTGCCGAGGGCCGAGCGGGCGAAGTGGGATGCAGTCTGGCGCCTGGATAGCGAGTCTCTTCGGCCCGCGCTCGAAAACGTCTTTGGCACAGCGGCCGGCGGCGGCATAGGCCGAGCAGAGCGCAATCCGGCAATCGAAGCCATCGTGCTCGCCACCTGCGCTCGTAGCGAGATTTATCTCGCCAGCCAAGAGCCGCGCTCTTCACATCAGCTTCGCGAGCTCTTCGCCCGCCTCGTCGACTGCGTGCCGTGCTCCTTCTGGCTCGAAATCGAACGCGACGATGCCGCGATCCTGCGGCTCTTCCGGGTTGCCGCCGGCCTCGAATCGCCGCTGCTCGGTGAGGACGAAATCCTCGGCCAGCTACGCCGTGCCTTTGAAGGGGGCCTGATCGCAAAGCCCGGCGGTCTACTTCGCGGCCTCGGCCAACGGGCGCTGGCCGCCGGCCGAGCCGCGCGACGGCTGCCCGGCTGGCGCGTCGACTACGCGACAGCCATCGCCGAATGGCTACCGCGCAACGCCGGCCGACTCGGCATCATTGGCTCAGGCAGCTTCGCCAAGCGACTGGCGCGCGGTCTTCAGCAAAAGGGACGAGACATCGAGCTCTTCTCCTTAGAGGCCAATGCCCCGACTACGGAGTCGCCTGCTGAGCCAGGTCTCTGCGCTGCGCCCCCCTGGGATCCGTCCTCGCTGCCGAGTCTTGATGTGCTGATCTTTGCTGCTCGCGCCAACACGGGCACCGAATCCCCCACTCTTCGCGCCGAGCACCTCCGTGGGCGATTTCGGCCGCTTCTGGTCATCGACCTGAGCACGTCTGCCAGCATCGATAGAGCCATTGCGGAGAATCCGGCTCTCACTCTCAGGAGTCTCGACGACCTGGTCTCTCAAGCCCGATCGGGCCAGTCCCAGCCGAGGGGCCGACAATTCACCCATCACCAAAGTCTAGAGCAGGCCGAAGATCTCGTTCGGACGCGGGCCAACGCCTTCAGCGAAGCGTGGAGCCGGCGCGCTCGCCTCGAGGGTCGACGCTTGGTTTTAGCGGCCCATGGCGCGGGCACGGGCTCTGATGCCAACCTCGCCGTGCTCGATCTGACCCATACCGTCTCGAAGCGCTTCGGCAAGCTCGAGGTTGAGGCGGCTTTCCATCTCGGGGAACCCGGCTTGGCCGATTTCTCCGGGCACGGCAACGCCATGATTTTGCCCCTGCTCAGCAGTCGTGGCTTCTTCCTCGACCACTTCGAAACGGTGCTCGATGACAGCCACGAGCTGCTACCACCGCTGGGCGCCGATCCGCGCACCCACGCCGCCATCCTGAGCGAGCTGCTCTCACGGGTTGAAGGAATCGAGGCGCAAACACTCAGCATCGTGGTCCTCGGCCACGGCACGCAGCATCACCAAGGAAGCGGCGAGACGGCTCGGGAAATGGCCACGATCATCAGCCAAGCCCTGCCGGCAGCGCGTGTCGAAGCAGCTTTTCTCGATCAGGATCCGCCTATTGGAAAGGTCATCGCCGAGCTCAGCCATGGGCGGCAGAATCTCGTCGTCGTGCCTTTTCTGCTCGGCCACGCCAGCCACGCCCGAGAAGATATTGACGCCGCCTTTAGCGGCAAGATCAAGGCGCGGCGGATCGATTTCCCGCCATTGCTCGATCTGCCGAAGCTGCCTCATTTGATCACCGCTATAGCTACCGGCCGCAGAAGGCCGCTACGTTTGGGGGCTCATTCTTCGACTCTGGCGCTCTCACAGGCGCGTCATGTGGCCACTGAGCTCGGCCTCCGCGGCGTGCCCGTCGTGGTCTTGCCGAGTCGCGATTGTGACGATGGCGCAGCGAGCGCCTTTGCGAGCTCCGGGCATGGCGCTGAGCGGCTCGAAGCGCTGCTTCTGAGCGGCGAGATCGACCTCGCCGTGCAGCCCCTGGCGAATCTCCGTCGCTCTCAGCCCGGCTGCCATCCCGATCTCCATCCTGACCTAAAGCTCGCGGCGATTCTGCCCGATCCCTTAGCAGCCCGTGGTAAAAGTCTCACCGCGCTGCGAGCGCGCCTTTTCCGCCGAATCTTCGTTGGAAAACCTCGGCGATTCCCGAATCGCCTGCGGTTTTCACGCCTTGATTCGACGAAAAATTCGCAGCTCTCGCCAGCGGCAGACTTCCACCACGGGCTGCTAGCCAGCTCGATCGCCGTTCAGGTGAGGCACCAAGATCGATCCACCGCTGCCGCCGTCGCCGCGCTCGACCAGACTCCAAACCGCCAAGCCGAGCTTCTTGATGAGCCGATAAGGAGAGCCGCTTGAGCCTTGTACCTCAACCCGTGGCGCTGGTCGGCGCTGGCCCCGGCGATCCGGCCATGTTGACCGTACGCGCCAGAGAGTTGATCGACACGGCCGAAGTCGTGGTTCACGATCGCCTCGTCTCGGCGGAGATCTTGGCGTCGATTCCTCCGGCAGCCCAGCGAATCGATGTCGGTAAGGCACGCGGCCAGTCGGCCATAAGCCAGCAGGCGATCCACAAGATTCTGATCGAAAACGCCGCTCGAGGTGTGAAGGTGGTACGCCTCAAGGGTGGTGACCCTTATGTCTTTGGTCGCGGCAGCGAAGAGCTCGACGCCCTCGAGAACGCCGGCTTCGAAGTCGAGGTCGTGCCCGGTCTCTCAAGCGCCCTGACCGCTCCGCTCGCCGCCGGCATCCCGGTCACGGAAAGGGGCCACGCCCGCGCCTTCGCTGTGCTCACAGTCCAAACGCAGCATGGCGTCGACTTCGAGCAGCTGCGTCTCCTGGCCTTTGCCGACACCCTGGTGCTGCTGATGGGCGCCGCTCAGCTCAAACGGATCTGCCACGAGCTGATCCACCTTGGACGACCGCCGAGCCTGCCCGCGGCGGTCATCGAACGCGGCACCCAGCCGCAGCAACGAGTGCTGCGCTCGACCTTGGCTGAGCTTGCCGAGCAGGCCGAGAAGCTCGGGCTGCGTCCGCCGATGACGATCGTGATCGGCGACGTCGCCCGGCGAGCCGACCGCACTCGCTCTTCGACGACCAACCGACGAGGCACCACAAGCCATGCGCCGGTCCCGAAAATTCACCTTCCCGCTGCAGCAGCATCCGATTTCACTGGAGATAAAAGTCATGACCGCCATTCAGCAACGCCCTGAAGCCCCCGAGGTGGCACAGGAACCTGCTCTCGAGAATATTTCGCCTCAGGCTCAGCAAGAACCTACAACGGAGCTCTTCGTTCACGGCAAAGAAGCCGAGCAGCTGCGGGGCCAGGCACGGCAGCTGCCTTCCTGGACGCTCACAGCGCGCCAGCTCTGCGATCTGGAGCTGCTGAGCACTGGAGCTTTCGCGCCGCTGGTCGGCTTTCTCGATCGCCCCGATTACGATTCGGTGCTCGAGCAGATGCGCCTCCAAAACAGCTCACTATGGCCGCTGCCGATCACTCTCGATGTGCCTCTGGATTTCGCCGCCGGCTTGGTGCCGGGCGACCGTGTGACCCTGCGTCACCCCGAAGGTACCGTGCTGGCGGTACTCGAGCTCTCCGATATCTTCACGCCGGACCCGCTGCACGAAGCCCAGGCCGTCTTCGGCACGATCGACTCTACCCACCCCGGCGTCGACGCCTTGTTGAAGAGCCACCCCATGCGTCTCGGGGGTCGCATCCGCGCCCTGAGCTTGGCGCCCAATCGCGCTTTTGAGTCACGTCGACTCTCACCAGCTGCCGTACGCGCTGAGATTGAGCGACGCGGTTGGCAACGAGTGGTCGCCTTCCAGACCCGTAATCCGCTGCACCGCGCCCATGTCGAGCTGATCCGCCGCGCCGCCGAACGAGCCGACGCCAAAATACTGCTTCATCCCGTCATCGGCGTGACCAAACCGGGTGACATCGACGCTTTCACCCGTGTGAGCTGCTACGAAGCGGTGCTCGGGCAATTTCCGCCGGGTGACATTCTGCTCTCGCTGCTACCTCTCGCGATGCGCATGGGTGGCCCGCGCGAAGCGCTTTGGCATGCATTGATACGCCGTAACTTCGGCTGCACTCATTTCATCGTCGGCCGCGACCACGCCGGCCCCGGCCAAGGCGCCGACGGCAGACCGTTCTACGGTCCCTATGATGCCCAAGCCCTGGTAAGCGAGCACCAACAAGAAATCGGCCTTGAGCTCGTCGCCTTTGAAGAGCTGGCCTACGATCGACAAAAAAATGCCTATTCGACCGCTGCTGAAAGTCAGGGCCGCGCTCTCGAGCGCCTTTCGGGATCGGAGCTCCGGCATCGCCTCGAAAGCGGCGAAGACGTGCCGGAGTGGTTCTCCTATCCGGAAGTGATGAAAGTGCTACGGCGCCAGCATCGGCCGCGTTCTCGCCGCGGACTGACGATCTTTTTCACCGGCCTTTCCGGCGCCGGCAAGTCGACCGTGGCCAACATATTGCTCGAACGTCTGATGCACCTCGGCGCGAGGTCGGTGACGCTACTCGACGGCGATCTGGTGCGTCAGCACCTCTCGAGCGAGCTCGGCTTCTCACGCCAGCACCGCGACCTCAACGTGACCCGAATCGGTTTCGTCGCCGCTGAGATCACCAAGGCCGGCGGCATCGCCCTCTGTGCCCCAATCGCGCCCTATGCCGCGGCACGCGCCGAGGTGCGCCGGAGAGTGAGCGAGCACGGAGGTTTCTTCGAGGTCCACGTCGCCACGCCGCTCGAGGTCTGCGAAAGCCGTGACCCCAAAGGGCTCTACGCCCGTGCCCGCGCCGGCGAAATCCGCGGCTTCACCGGCATCGACGACCCCTATGAAATCCCCGCCGCGCCCGAGCTGCACCTCGACACCTCGAGGCTCGAGGCGGCTGAAGCCGCGGAGACGGTCATCAGACTCCTGATCTCAGAGGGTTATCTTGAGCCGTAGCTCGGGTTCCTCGAGAAGATCGACGATCTAAAGATCGAATCTCGGCAATTTAGGGCTCGATTTAATATTTGACGAGATCGAATTGCTAGAAACGTCAAGCTCAGGATCGCTCAGCGATCCCCTCTTCGCGAATCCGTTTAGCCAATCGCGCCATCGACGCCACTTCGATCTCGAGCTCCTGCCGTTTGGTGCCCAAATAGGCCCGCAGCTCGCGGCGTCGGAGAAAGAGCCAGAATACTCGTGTCTCTTCGAAGATCTGCTCCCGTTGGCGTCCGAGAAAGAGCGTCAACGCGGCGGCAAAGGGCAAGCTCGCGGCATAAAGCGCCGCCTGCGGCCACAATCCGAATCTCCAGGCGACAAAGGCCGTCTGCGCGCCCCAGAAGAGGCCGAAGAAAATCAGACCGAAGAGCATTCCCGCGGTGTCATATTGATCGCGCCCAGCGGCCGAGATCCGCGACGCTCGCTGGGTCAACCAATAAGGCACGAAGGCGTTCAAAAGGCCCCAAATGGCGACCGGCGTCACCAGCAGAAGGATGATCAGATGCCGGATCGTGAAAGACGCGACGACACCCGGCGAGTAGCGTAACTCGAGCTGATAGTCGCGCACACCATGACGCTTGCAGAGCTGCTCGAAGCGCTCCAACTTCACTCGCAGCAGCTGCACCTTCTCAGGCCAGCGCGCGCGCAATATGCGATGGGCTTCGCTCAGCTGCTGGAGTGAGCGAAAGCGCTCGACCAGGCTCGGCCGGTCACCACGACGGGCACGCAGCGCGAAGAAATGCTGCAGATGTTTGAGCAACGAAAGATCCTGCCACGAGTCCATATTGAGGGTCACCGACTCGAGACCCTGCAGGATCTCATCGGTATAGCGCCGGACCGCCGCTTCCTCTTCTTCATCCGCCACGGCTTCAAAGACCACCGGCTCCCCAGCTTGCACCAAGACGCTCGAGCGGAAACGCCCCTTCTGTGTGAACGTCAAACCCACGGGGACCACCGTCACCGTCTCACCGGTGCGTCTGAAATGACCCAAGGCCAGACGAGCCGCGCCGGTCTTGATCGGCCGCAAGCTGGGATCCGAATGGCTCTGGCCTTCGGGAAAAATCAAAATCACCCGATCGTCGGCGAGATATTCGAAGAGCTTCGCAAAAGAAGCCTCATTCGCCTCACGCGTCGGCGGCGCGCCAGCCTTGCGTCGCGCGATCGGCACCGCCTGGATAAAGCGCAGAATCGGGCGAAAAATCGGGTTGCTAAAAAGCCCAGCACGCGCGATCGGATGAATGGGCCGCGGCATCGCCGCTTGCACCACCACCGCGTCAGCAAGGGCATTCACATGATTGGCCGCCAAGATCAGCGGCCCGGTGCGAGGGATATTCTCGAGTCCAGCAACCTCGAATCGGCCATAAAAGCTCCGCGAGAGCAGCAGACAAAGCCCTGCCCATACTCGCTGCGACCAGGTCGAGGATTTTTCAATAGTCGAAGCCTGTGGATTCATGACCACCGATTCTATGCAATCAGCAGAGATTAAGATGATCTCTATGCCATTGCTTGCCCGCCCCGACTGGATCGACGTGCCCGCCGGCGAATTTTCGATGGGCGGCGGCCCGCGCTCGAATGAGAATCCCGCACACCGCGTCTACCTCGACGCCTTCCGCCTGGCCCGTACTCAGCTCATCCGCCAGGACTACCAGCTCTTCCAGGAAAGCACCGGTCACCCGCCGCCGCCCTTCTGGTCCGAGCCGCAATTCGCCCATCCGCGCATGCCTGTCCTCGGCCCGTCCTGGGATGACGCTATGGCTTTTTGTGCGTGGGCGAGTGAAGAGCTCGGTGAGCTCATCCGCCTACCGACTGAAGCCGAATGGGAAAGAGCCGCCAAAGCCGACCGCGACGTCCTCTATCCCTGGGGCGACGAAGCACCCGAATCCCTGCCCGACTACGAGAAGCGCTGGCATGAAGGCCCCGAGCCCGTCGACGCCTATGCGAGCGTGCATCCCTGGGGCCTTCTCGGCCTCGGCGAGAACGTTCACGAATGGTGCGCCGATTTCTACGACGCCGATTATTACCAGATCTCGCCTCGCAACAACCCCCGTGGTCCCGAGAGCGGAAAAAGACGGGCTTCTCGCGGCGGAGCCTGGCGTCACGCCGTCAAAGTCAGCCGCTGCGCCGCCCGCTCAGCGATTCCGCCGGGAAATCAGTACAGCGACTATGGCTTCCGTCTGGCTAGCGATCCGGTCTGATTCGCTTCGGGGCCCAAGGCTTTGCTGCTCAACCGTCGGCCGCTGGTCCGGTGTCGCCGGCTCGTCCCTCACCCCGCGCCCCTCGGTCCGCGGCCGACTCCCACGGCTGCGCCGGCCTGGCAGGCGCCTGACCTCGGGACAAGCGGAAGCCGAGGTACGAGTTGCGGCCCCCAGGCTGCCACCTAACGCGGGCGGCAGCGCGCACGTGGCGCGCATTAACGATCCACGAGCCGCCACGGTACACCCGGCTCGTGCCCATATCCGGACCGTGCGGATCTCTCTCGTCTCCAACTTCGTATGTGCCGTACCAATCCTCGCACCACTCCCGGACATTGCCGAGCATGTCGTAGAGCCCCCAAGGATTCGCTTTCTTGAGTGCTACAGGCCGTGTCCCTGCCTTGATGTGCGGATATTGCTTTTCTGCCCATTCGGACGAATCCCTTCCTTGCTCGAGATCGAAATTGACGCCACTAGTCCCTCGGTACCATGCGATCTCATCAAGCAGCGGTGCATTCGCTTCACCCAAGAACTCAACTTCTCCTGCATACGAGCTCGTCGGCGTGTCGGCACGGCAGGCATATTCCCACTCCGCTTCGCTCGGCAGACGCATATCAAGGCCAGGTACCCGTTGGTTCAGGCGCCTGGTGAACTCATTGACCATTTTCCAGGAAACCTGCTCGACAGGCCGTGCCGAAGACTGAAATTGGCTTGGATTTTCACCTGTAATCTGCGTCCACAGCTCCTGAGTGCAGGGTGTATCGGCGAGCCAAAAGCCTTCGCCAATCGTCACCGATCTTTGCGGTCCTTCATTAGTCCAACGACCTTCTTCTGTTTCAGGCGAGCCCATCATGAAAGAACCCGGTGGTATCCAGCGCAAACGTTGGGTCACGTCACCGGCGCGGAAAGCAGCAAAGACACCGTAGCGATCCTCGCCCCATTCGCTCGCCCATTCTGGGGCGCTACCACGTGCCAGCGGGTGGTCCATCAATCGAGTCATCGTCGAAAAGGATGAGCGCTGGCGAGCTTCCGGTCCGGCATCCACCGGCCTACTAACACGCCAACGCCCTGGATATTTTCGCCGTCCGAAGCTTCGGACGGACAGGACGCGGATCGGGTCAGACGCGCCTCTGGCAGCTCCTGCTCTCGGGACACGCGGAAGCCGAGGTTCGAGTTGCGGTTCTCAGGTTGCCACCTATTGCGGGCGGCAGCGCGCACGTTGCGCGCATTATCGATCCACGAGCCGCCACGGTTCACCCGGTTCGTGCCCATTTGACCCTGCCCTCTTGGCACTTTCTCATACCTCGAGCTCCGGATGCCGGCGCAGCTCGGCACGGCGCCAGGCCGTGGAGTCCGCACCCTGGGTGATTGCGGTGACTGAATTCATGCCCCGCTGCAAAGCGACATCATCAATCAGTCCCAGAGCAAAGGAGCTCTCCCATCTTTGGCGCGCGCGCCGATACCGACGCTGACGCCGACGAGTGAGTCGAACGCTATGCGGATAAATCCGAAAACCGCAGAAAGACAGTCCCTCTCGACACTTCTGCAAACGCGGCTTCGGCCTGATCTCGAGCCGTCGCTCTCTCTGGAGCCATAATTTGGTCGCTGCCAAGGATCCGTTCAAAGTGAGTCGATCAGAGCCAAACCACACGACGTCGTCCATATAGCGAACCACTCCGCCAACCCGGAGCTCCTCGAGTTGATAGCGATCGAGTTCCGCCAAATAGAGATTGGCGAAGTGCTGCGAAGTCAGCGCGCCGATTGCTAGACCACGACCGGCTGGGGCGTTGAAATAGTCAATGATGCGCTCGCAGAGCGCAAGAACGCCATCTCCCTTGACGCGGCGGCGGATCAGGCCTTTGAGAATGCCATGGTCGATGCTGGCGAAGTAGCTCCGCACATCAATCTGCGCAAACCATGGGAAGCGGCGCACGTGGGTACAGACTCGAGCCAGAGCCGCGTGATTCCCTTTGCCGAG
>JAOBYG010185529.1:0-10289 GCA_025403545.1 Epizoanthus stellaris
TGTAGCGGCTGTTGTATGCAGTGATACATGCCCGAGGCGAAGAAATTGTCCGAAACATGAACAATTGCCCGAGAAACAAAGTTTCGAGGGCCATGGAGAAACGTTAAGGACAATTTTGAAGCTGAGGGCATGTATCACTGCATACAACAGCCGCTACAAGTTCTTTATTCCTTAAATACAATACAATATAATACAAAGCAATGTAATGTAATACAAAACAGTACAGTGCAGTGCAGTGCAGTACAGTACAGTATAGTACAAATCAATACAATACAATAAACCGTAATTTAAACTAGACACAATAAAACCGCCAACAATAGAAGCCCTGCAATATTAAAGTTGTGTCAAGGTAATGATTGCAATAAATCAGTAGTATGAAATAATATACGAAAAAGTGTGCTTGCCTAGTCTCTCTAGAAGTCGCACTCAGACTTTCAACTATCTTATTCTCACTCATTCATTTTTGCACGTACTAGATTTACGAAATTCATTGAACCTTATTTTGAGGGGCTTTATTTTTGCGATTTCATGGAAAATTTGGACTTAAACAATAAAAATGTTAATTTTTGTGAAAGCATTGCTTTGTCTGGATTCATTGAAGAGCAGAGAAATATTAAAACTCTACAGAGAGCTTGTTCAGGGCAACTACAAATAGCTTATTCACGGCAATTTTGATGACTGTACTAAAGACAAGTTGCAGGAATTACAAGAAACTGAAGAAAGTGATGAGTCAGAAGAAGGGTGCGAGGAAACGTACACATGATCGTCAAATATTTCAATACGGAAATAAAGGATCTTTCAAACCAGCTTGCTTTGCGTAGTAGGATACTAAATTTCACGTTTTAAATTTTGCAACTTTTTTTTAGGCTTACATGTAATTTCCCATGTTTTGTAAATCACGCAAATCATGACAGTTAGGATTCGCAGAAATAAGTGAGAATAAGTTAATAACTAAATGACTTCTTCCCTATTGTACATGTACTTATCTGCCCTTGTAACTTGTAACATTTTAGCTATACCCATTCACAGGAACTTAGTGTTGGTACCTATTGTCATTGCAGTACTCATGTATGCATCTGCATTCACTTAAATCTGACCAAGAATGTAGTCTCGGCGTATTCATTACACTTAGCTGTACTTCGACCTTGCATTTGCCTAACAGGTTAGCACATCTGCCAATATAAGTTCGAAAGTTACAGCTGCAGCCATGCACAAAAATAATCTCACTGTGATGATATAGCTTCACTCTATACTCTTACATGTATGGAAGTAGTGAAAAGGCATACATGATCGGATTTATGTTCAGCGTGTTGTAAAGAACAGCTGGAGATACTGTATGAGGATTTCCCATAGCGTCATTTCATGTGCTGTGTGTTGTATAAAAAAAATTAGGATTGATTTCTGCCATTGCAGGTACAATCTTGGAAATTTCTAGTGGTTAGCATTATTTAATGTAAAATAATTCAGCATTTCATAATTTGTGATAACGTGTGCTCCATAACTGTATATTTTAATTACTTTAGAATGTGTGACTAGTACTGATTTATTTAGACAGTACATATTGATATAATAACAGAGACTCTGTTTACAGGTGGTTGTTCGTTTGACGAGCCCCCTTTCAATGGATCTTGTGCTGAGAAAAAGAGTGTGTGTCAGGATATACAAGAAGCAAAGCTGGAGAGACACATTGATGAAGAAGATCAACAAGGTTTATTATCTAACTATTCTTCATTTTCTTGACCTTGCTCTTACCCTCACCCTTGGCTTTGCCATAGCCTTTACTCTTGCCCTCGATCTTGCTCTCGTACTTGCTCTTACCCTCCCTTTTGCTTTTGCCCTTGCCTTACTCTTGCACTTGCCCTCACCCTCGCTGTAGCTCTTGCCCTTGCACTTGCTCTTGCACTCACTCTTGCCCTTGCCCTTAACGCTTATTCTTGCCCTCGCCCTTGTCCTTGCTCTTGACCTCGCCCTTGCCATCACCCTAGCCTCAGTCTTTTGCTCTTGCCCTCGACGCTTATTCTTGTCCTTGCTCTTGACCTCGCCCTTGCCATCACCCTAGCCTCAGGCTTTTGCTCTTGCCCTCGACACTTATTCTTGTCCTTGCTCTTGACCTCGCCCTTGCTCTCACTCTTGCCCTTGCCCTTGCTCTTGCCATCGTCACCCTTTCCCTTGCCCCCTCTTGTTCTTGGCCTTACCCTCTCTCGCTTCTGTTCTCAGCCTTGTCCTTGCTTTTGCCCTTGCATGTGCCCTTGTCTTCACCCTTGCCCTCGCCTTGCCCATGCTTTTTGCCTCACCCTTGCCCTTGTTTTTGCTCTCACTGTTACCCATGCTCTAACCCTTGTCCTTGTTCTTGTTCTTGCTTTTTTAAACGGCTTAAAATTAGCTCCTGGATCCCAACCTCATAATTCAAAGTTGCACAGTTATGTTTATTTTGTCAATACCAAAACATTATTTGTGTCGTTTTTATTCGTCTTCAGGAACAAAGAACAAGATGCGGTGTAATATATGAATTGGTGTCTCATATTCCAAAGGTTAGTTTGAATGTTCCTTTATCTGTTGCTATGGAAATCAAACATCGATTCTTACTAATTCCTAAAATCTAAAATGTTTGAATTTCCCTGCACACGAACATTGTATCAAGTTGTATGAAGTCTATATATAATTACACGGAACTGTGAAATTGTCTGCGCAAAATCTGGAAAGCCACTGAATGAATTGAAACCAACCTTCTACGGAAATGAAATACAGCACTCCAAGATGCGCAAGACACCTTTCATGTTTGAAATTGACAGAGGTTGACGCTTTTAAACGGTGCACACTTTTCATGACGGCAGCCATCTTGTTTTTCGTGACGGACAAGAAACTTGCATCAACATTTTTCAAGGGAAAAGGCCCTGGGAACGAGGGGTTGAACCAGCATATATGGGATGATCACGTGATTGCCTATGGGGCACAACCGATCAATAGCGTTTAGTCATCATTTTTTAATCTGGTCAATCAGAGACAAGCGAGTTATAGATAGGACGCTACGCTATGCTATGCTAAAACGGAAGAAGGTCGTTGGAACACAAAACAAAAATAAGTAAACGGACACTGAAGATAGAAAGGAACGTGGACATCAGGCAAAGAACCAGGCAAGCGATGATGCACAGCGCCCAAGGTTTGTTGATTATTGTCGTTCAACAACGAGCTGTTGGCAAACAAATAACAGTAAACTTTGATTTCTTATCATCAAATTGTTAAAAATAAGGCAAACGGGAGCAAAATAAATTAAAAACATAAATTGGTCAGCGTCCTTTTATATTTTTGATATTTTTACGTTTCTGCGCTTTTAATAATTTCAAACTCCATCTTTAAGTTTAATCGTTAGTAGCATCAGGGGAATTGTTACGAGTGTTTTAACATAAAAGTAAAAAGTAATAATAATAAAAATCTTGTAAATAAATTCCAGTGGTTGGGAGCTTTTCCGATAATCGGGTGCCCTAATATTGGCAGGTGCCGTGTCATACACTGGGAAACTCGTTAAGGGACCGTTCATTTGATTTTGGGGGAGAGGGAAAGAATTTCGAAAAACAAAATTGGAAGAGCTGGAAAAAACCCGAAAACATTTTGCACAGCTTAAAATCGTAAAGAAAAAGAAAGAAAGAGATTGAAGATATATCTACAGTTTTCTCCTCAGCTTAAAATAAGTAAATTTTTTCACGGGTATCCCACCTAGAATAATTTAGTCCCCAAATGACTTGTTTTGCAGTGGTAAATTTATTGTATAGTGAATCTAGAGGATTGTGGTGAAAATGAAAGCCCGAAGTACAAACAATTAACAATGCTATACAACATTGGGAAATGCACGATGCTAAGTTTGCAGTGCATCGTGAGTAGTTCCAGTCTCCACAGGGGCATATTTGTGTAATTGGGCCAAAATTAGAATGAATATGGTCCATCAGGAGATGCTGGAACTGAGGTATAGACAACGATTGTGTAGTTTGTGTCGAGCATATCTTGTCTTGCCCCCAACCCTTCTGCCTGCCAGTCAAGTCAACTTGGCTATACATCCAGTATTTGAACCTTCTTTTGGACAACAAATGTAGAAGCTGGTGAATAATCTTTAGGAGCACAATTCTGCAGAAAAGTAAAAGCTGCAATGAAGTTCAGCTGCTAGGTGAAGGGTGGAAGATTTGAGCTGACGTTTCGAGCTCTTTCTTTGTCTAACGAAGGGCTAGCGCTCGAAACCTTAGCTGAAATCTTTCACCCTCACGGCAAAAACATAACACATCAAGTTTTAGTAGAAAACGCCGACGTAGAAAACCTAGTTTTTATGGAAACCAGTCTACCAGTGTGTATGAGTGAGTGTGGGTGTGGATGTGGGTGCGGGTGCAGGTGCGGGTGTGCATGTATGTATGTGTATGTGTAAATGAGTGCATGTGAATAAGTGAATGTGCGTGTGCGTGTGTGTGTGCTTTTGTGTGTTCATATACAGTTTTCAAGACTGCGGGTTTATATTCCCAAATAGCAACCTGGTGAGGAAACAGAAGAGCGAGCCAGTTTGGCGCAGATGGCAGCCCTGGCTGTGGGTCAGGGTGAGGAGGAGGATGAGACAGTACTGGAGAAGTACAACAAGGAAATCTCCAATGTTGAAAGCTTGTTACAGCTAGACAAGCTAAGACAGGTGAGTAGTGCCTCGGGGAGGGGAGGGGAGGGTGGATTTTAGAGGTAATACTAAGGAAGACAATCTGTATTTTGTGAAATAATGCAAAATAATCTTGGTTAAGTAGAGACGGCATGCATCTAATGGCGGGGAGGGGGAGGCGAGGGTGGGGATTCGCATACTCCCGAAAATATATGCATACTTCCTCTGATAGTAGGTACCCACGAGTTTAAGATTAAAGTTGACGATTACAGTGGGCATAATGAATAAGATTATACTGTAACTGAAGGAATATTTATTTGTTGGTATATTGTTTTTAACAATGTTATAATTATTGTTTTGATTTTCATTTTACGACCTGGAGCTTGTATTGTGTTTGGTGGTGTTATGTCAACTTTACGTGTGATATTCTGATTTGGATTGTGACATTTTATAGATGTTAAGTCGCATCTAACTGTAAGCTCAACACTCAGATACAAAGTTACCTCCAATAATAAGTTCACTTCATCCCCACCCCCTGAAAATATAATCCAACGCTTATTTTTGGAAATTCATGGCCTAGAGAAAAATGGGACTGATAGTGGTGCAGGTTTTGCCCAGTTCCTGTTCGGCTTCTTTCCGGCCGTTGTGTCTGATTAGAACCTGGGTACGATCGTTTTCTGTGACGTCACTGAGATGAATGGCCAAGAGAAGCCCAGCATAAAAAGGTACTGCACAGCCTTTCTGCGCATCAATAAAGGCTGACGTTGAGAACATCAACGCTTTCTTCAGAACTCTGAGAACTGCCGCCAAGTTCAATTTATCGACACCGTTTTAGCTGTTTCTAAAGTAATCATCAGGCTTCTACCTCCATCAATGATAGTGCCAGTTATGATCTGTTGGCGATTGACTTTGGCTCTTGCAGTTTTAAACTACCGACTAGCTAAACACTTCGGAGGGTTTGTACACACTTGGTGACGGAAATTACTGTTTTTGAGCGGCTTCTCTTCACTATTTTGGAAATGGACAATTTCAGAACTTGCTTTCCATAGCACTTTCTATCGGGCCGACCCTGACGTTATTGGAAGATGGCAATCTGGATGGGCAAGAATCCGGTAGGAATCTGGCAAAAATCCGGCAACCAGGTTTGTTTAGTAAACAACACTCAGTAGTTCTAAACTGAAGTAAAAACTTGCCAATATGAAAATACTTGTCCATTTATTTGTTTGGAAATATTTTTCGTGCGGGGAAGACTGAGTGCTGTGATCAAACACTCGCTTGCTTCGGAGCTGCGTCGTTCATTCAATTGTTTTAATATTTAGACATTCAAAAGACCCAACATGAAACATTTGTGCTGTTATCTTTAGTTTAGTTTATTTCAGTAATCTTGGCTTTTTTTTAAATTAAAGTAGAATCTACTGTCTGGGAACTAAAATAAACTTCGCCAAACAATCCTACCGCGCACCGATTGACTAGTCATGCTAACAGTAGAGTGGTGTAAACCAATTCCTTGAGAAAGTTGTCTCATATTCCATTCGTTTTTGGCTAAGGCCTTTCACAGTAGCGCTCACGTTTGAGACGCACTGACCGAGTGCAAGAAGAGAGACCTAGTAACTAGGCAAGTGCAGGTTTTTAAAAGTAAACTGTGATGTTGGATTGGGTTCAGACAAGCTGCCTCTTTCTCTTCATATTATTTATTATTTTGTTTATTTGTTTATTTATAAGCTTCCATTTACAAAGGGCAGGTACACATCAGAGCATGTCCCAATCTAGGCATAGCTCCTGTCTTGTTAAAAATAAATCCCAAGTTACTAATTCCGATGTGTTGCTATTCAGGAAGTTGTTGTGAAAGAGAAACTAGCTGCCATTGGTAAGCCGCTCAGAAAATTCGCCAGTACACCCAACCTGGCTGTTTCGGTAAGCAGTGCTGTGATTAGTGCTGGTTGCAATTATAATACCACTCTTATTGGTTAACAACAACACTAAATCTTTCATTTACCCACAACTGGGAGTCCAGGAACTGGTCAGACTGGTATGTGCAGATAAGACATCATTGTCAAATACAGTAGAGATTCAACTACATGTTTATAAGAACAGTCACATATTCATTCCTTCTTCATCTCGCATTCCTTTTTCCACTTCAGTCATAGTTAATCCTACCTAGACTTGAAAAATTTTGTTTTAAAAGTATCTTAAAATATTCTATATTACATGCGTTTACAACAAATGCTATCTCCATCCTATCTCCATCCTGTCTACCCCCTCCCCTCCTTCACCCTTCTCTCCGTCAGATTCACTCACATCTAGCCTTTGTTCCATATAACTCAAAAACGTTTACAGCTAACACTATGAAAGTTCGTTTACTTTTCTTAAAATCTATGTATATCTGCAGTCTTTCTGGTGTGTCACACACATAGCTTTGAACTACAGATCCAGTAAAAGTGACATTTTTGTAGAAGTAATTGTGATTTTTGCTGGGTTTTTTGTTTGTTTTATAAATATTTTATTCATTAAACTGCGTTTCAACAATTTTTGAGTAATTTTGAACAAATTTAGAGAATTTTTTGGCATCAGAAAAAAGTCAATATAACGGCCTTCGAAAATCAAGATGGTGGAATTCTGACGTCATATGGTGCCCTGCCGTACCTTACTTGATCATTCATAAGTTATAGTATTTCCTCGAGTTAGCTCCCTGGCGCTTATTTTAAATTTTATGCAAAAGAGGGGGAGCGGGCTTTTATTCTAAAGGGGTGCTTAATCAAGGTTGGTGCTTTCTTAGACTGCAAACGCTTTAATTTTGAAAGCATCATATCAAAGAAATAACGTTAACATTGTGTTTCTTACTCCATATGAAGCTTTTTAACTCATATTTTCTCTTACTGTTTCCTACTGAAGAGGGAAGGAAGGTTACATGGGGGAGCTCTTAATCGACGGGCACTTACACATTTGGTACTCTAGAGGGGGTGCTTGTTTCAAATTTGGTACTGTAGAGGGGGTGCTTGTTTCAAATTTGGTACTGTAGAGGGGGTGCTTGTTTCAAATTTGGTACTGTAGAGGGTGTGCTTAATCGAGGGGCACTTATTTCAAATTTGGCACTCTATAGTGGGCGCTTATTTCACATTCGGTACTTTAGAGGGGGCGCTTAATCAAGGGGCACTTATTTTAAACTAGGTACTCTGGAGGGTTCGTTTAATCGAGGGACACTTATTTCAAATTT
Source organism: Epizoanthus stellaris (assembly GCA_025403545.1). NCBI lineage: Eukaryota > Metazoa > Cnidaria > Anthozoa > Zoantharia > Epizoanthidae > Epizoanthus > Epizoanthus stellaris. Next base: position 7,842 of record JAOBYG010185529.1, read on the forward strand.
GTTACTCTAGAGGGGGCACTTAATCAACGGGCACTTATTTCAAATTTGGTACTCTAGAAGAAGCACTTAATTAAGGGGCACTTCTTTTAAATTTGGTACTCTGGAGGGTTCGTTTAATCAACGGGCACTTATTTCAAATTTGTTACTCTAGAGGGGGCGTTTGATCGAGGGACACTTATTTCAAATTTGGTACTCTGGAGGGTTCGTTTAATCGATGGGTACTTATTTCAAATTTGGTACTCTAGAGGGGGCGTTTAATCAAGGGACACTTATTTCAAACGTGGTACTCTAGAGGGAGCACTTAATCAAGGGGAACTTATTTCAAATTTGGTACTCTAGGGAGGGTGCTTAATCAAGGGACACTTATTTCAAATTTGGTACTCTAGGGAGGGTGCTTAATCGAGGTTGTTGTTAAAATCATGCACACCAGTAATATTACTGTTATTTCTTCACAGTCGCACGATGGGATGTTTGGAGGAAGTGGACGTTTTGACTCGGCAGAAAGCGGACGACTATGGGACTCGCGCGTGAGCTATACATTTGTTTATTACCAAGCTTGTTTGTTGTGTACTTTCTCTCGGTTGTGTATTACGAATTGGCAATAAGATTAGTAAAACACGGCACAACATGAGACGACACAACACATCCCCCCAAATACTCCCACTAGAACAGTTAGTTTGTAGTTACGGCATAGTATAGGAACCATTAGCAGACAGTCAGCTTTACGTTTCTTTTGTGGAGGTCAGATTTGAAAAAGTTTTGTTTAACACTTTAAGAATGCTGTCCAGTGTTTAATCAGCAAAGTTTTAAAAACTTGAATGTTGAGATCGTCAGGATCCTATTTTCCTTTTTAACTATTTTAGTTTTTAAGGTGGCTCAATAGGGTTTTCATTTTTCATTGGCGCGCGCCGGTATATACGCTTTTAAAAGCGCCAAATTCTTACCAGCTAACTTTGACTACCAGATAATATACTATAACTTTCACCTTTCTTTCTAAACTTTAGAGCTAATATCGTAGAATGGGATGGATCTGAAAACAGCCGATTTTTGTCATTTCTTGGCATAATTTAAAATTTTCTCCAAATTTCTTCAGTGAAATTAATTGTAACTTGCCACTAAGGGCGCGTTCGTTTGGCACTATTCCGGAATAAGAATAGTCGGAATAAATCGGAATAAGCGTTCGTTTGGGAGCTATTCCTATTACGGATTACTTGAAATACATTCTGTGTATTCTGTTCCAGGTAGCAGAATGGCCAGAATGTATTCCGTGTATTCCTATTCCGGAACAAGAATATCCCAAACGAATGCGCCCTTAGTATACATTGTAGCATCTCAGCCAATCACACAGTGCGAAATATCAGGCAGCCAATCAGCATGAATATTCTATTTCAGAATGTAAAACACCTTAAACAATGGCGCCTAGATCAGAGAAAGCGTTGTCTGATCCAGAGCTTACATGTAGTCTCGCATTCGGCCTCTGACCTCACTCTTTGCAACATTGGCCTTCGGCCTCCGCTTTTTATTCTCTTAGCCGCTTGGATTGGTCTAACCTCTGGCACCCAGCGTAGTCACATACCAGCATATGCTTTTAAAAGTTGACAAGAAAATGTTGATACTGAATTTTACTGATAAATTTTAAAAATGTTATTCTTGTGATTGCCACTTCACACCTGTAGTACAGGCAGCAGTGCCAATGCATTTATTGGGGGCCATTACACATCTGCATCCTCCACAGGAGTCTTCAAACAAGGGCTAGCAATGAGCATGAGTGCCGTGAGAGTGACAAATGCAGTGAACATGCAGAGAATGAGTGTAGAGCATTCAGGATCTAACAAGTGGGCACAAGCACATCATGATTATAATATCCACAACCATTTCTGAGTTGACAAGTAAATGATTATCTGACCCAGGCTGGCAGTACGGCTTCTTGCACATGCCAAACAACATTGACATAAATCACAGCACGACACAAGTTCACACACATGTCCAGAACTGGCCTATGGTGTCCCAGACATCCCCTGTCTGTCCCCATGTCCCCAAGAAATCTACTGTCCATGCCCTTGTCCACTATCTGTCCCCATGTCCCCAAGAGTCCTCAAGAAATCCCTGGCTGTCCCCTTGTCCCCTGTCTGTCCCCATGTCCCCAAGGAGACCCCAAGAAATACCCTGGCTGTCCCCTTGTCCTTGAGGAGTCCCCGAGACATCTCTTGTCTGTCCCCATGTCCTCCAAGGAGTCCCCAAGAAATACCCTCGCTGTCCCCTTGTCCTCAAGGAGTTCCAAAGACATCTCTTGTCTGTCCCCATGTCCCCAAGGAGACCCCAAGAAATCCCCTGTATGTCCCCTTGCCCTTGAGTAGTCCCCAAGACATCCCTTGTCTGTCCCCATGTCCCCCAAGGAGTACCCAAGAGATCCCCTGGCTGTCCCCTTGTCCCCTGTCTGTCCCCATG
>JAOBYG010185640.1:0-10289 GCA_025403545.1 Epizoanthus stellaris
AAGGCAAGGCAAGGCAAGGCAAGGCAAGGCAAGGCAAGGCAAGGCAAGGCAAGGCAAGGCAAGGCAAGGCAAGGTAATGCAAGGCAAGGCAAAGCAAGGCAAGGCAAGGCAAGGCAAGGCAAGGCAAGGCAAGGCAAGGCAAGGCAGGGCAAGGCAAGGTAAGGCAGGGCAAGGCAAGGCAAGGCAAAACAAAATATAACATGTTTTGTTGTTGTTGACGAGATGTACATGATTAAGAAAGTAAGCCATTTCAATGAGAAAATCATCGCCGACAGTATATCCTCTGTCCAAGCATTTCCTACCTCTGCCACTGCATCCTGCCCTAGTGTTGCCTGGTCTGGGGGCCACACCGTACTCGTGGAATCTTCTATCAGAGAAATCAGCTCACTGAACTCTTGCTGCAAGTGGGAACCTTCCACGTCATGGTCGAACAACACAAGCATCTTCAACAGTGCGGCAATTTCCTCTGATATAGAATAAAAATAAAATGAGAGGTATTAAGAAGTGTCACGAGTATGTGTAAAGATTATGAGCTTTTATATGAATGATCACACTTTGTGTTTTACCCATGTGTTGAGAAGTTATGACATCTCTCTCAGTTTTGAAAAACACTCTCAGTCTCAAAGGGTTAATAGCACCCATCAAGAGCTTTCAGTTGAATGGTCACACTTTGTGTTTTACCCACATGTTGAGAAGTTATGACATCTCACTCAGTTATGAATGGTACTCTCAAGACTCGAAGGGTTAATAGCACCTATCAAGAGCTTTCAATTGAATGATCAGACTTTGTGTTTCTTCTCACGTGTTGAGAAATTATAACATAGCACACAGTTTTGAAAGACACTGAAGACTCGAAGGTTTAATAGTACTCATCAAGAGCTTTCATTTGAATGGTCATAGTTTTTGTTTTAGACTGGGTGTTGAGAAGTTATAACATTTTTCTTAGTTTTGAAAGGCGCTCTCGGGTTGATAGTACTCATTAAGAGCTTTCATTTGAATGGCCACACTTTGTCCTTTTGTCCACGTGTTGAGAAATTACGACATATCACTCATGTTTCAAGCAGGATACTCAAATTGAAATCGTTAATACCACTCATCAAGAGCTTTCAATTGAATGGTCACAGAGTAAATTGTGTTGATAACTTATGACATCGTATTGATCTTAATAACAGTCACTCATCAAGAAGTTCATTTGATAAGTCACACTGAATTTTTGCAAACATTTTGAGGAATTACCACAACTCGTTCAATTTTGAAAGACCTTAATAACTTTTCAACGTAGAGAATGTGCATCCTGCTTCTAATCCCTCGTATCAAATCAGTGACCTGCACCAACAACAAAAATCTTGATACCCACAAAAATTACAAATTTTTAATTTTTCAACCTATATAGACAAGTTGGGGTAAATGTGATCTAGAAACAACTAAAAGTTAATCTAACTTGGTGACACATACAAGATAACTTAAATTACCATTTAATATAACTAAATTTACCATTATATTTATTTTATACTCATCACTATTACAAGAAGGTAAAGAAGGATACTACGAAGAAAAAAGGTTAGAGGATAATGAATGCGAAATTAATTAATTAGTTAATTAATTAATTAATTAGGTATCCTAATCGTGAGAACTAATCTAGAGGATATCCCATAAATAACAGGTTAATTATCTAAGAGATTACATAGATGTAAGCAAGACAGAAAGAATGGGCACTTAATTAGTTATTGATGAGAAGGACACACAAAATCTAACTAATTAAGTCAAGAGAGAAATAAGTGTTGTTGGAGAGAGTCCAAAAATGCCAATCATACAAATCAAAGTGAAGTAGAACTATCGATCATATATTTTTTGAGTTTCTTATTAAATTGGGAGAGTGACTGACTAGTTGGGATCATGTTCCATATCATAGCACTAATAAATGTGATAGATCTTTTTACGAATTGATCTGGCGTTTATTTGGGTTAAACAGCACATTTGTTCAAAACAAAGTAGTAAATATGGTTAAGGTACATAAATTGAGATGATTGCACCATGTACCTTGAATCTTATCGACCTGACTGACAATATCGCCTAGTGCGGCCATCAACGCCAGGTCTTCATGAGCACTGCCTTCCTTCAGACTGTATTTCTTCCGTTCTAACTTCCTGCGGTTCTTCGATGATCGCCTGTGGAACGGTTAAAAATAAGGTAGATTTCAAGGTCTTTGCACTCACACAACGTTGGATATTGCCGGGAATGTTTCACAAACATCCTTTGATAAACGCTGTGTTATCAAAAAATCAATCCCAAAATGTCGGACATTCGAACACTGATATTTCGCTTGTTCGTAACTGGAGTTCTCCGTCATTCTTCATCGTTCCCCATCATCCCCTATCATTCTTCATCATTCTCTATCATTTCCCTATATCCCCCATGTGTAGTTCAACGTCGTACAGAACACGTAGCCGGCTATTATTAGAGATCCCCATCATTCCTCATCATTTCCTATCATCCTCTGTTGCTCCATAGTAAGAACACCAACGCGGTTGATCGAGTTCTCTATCATTTCCATCATTCCCCATCGTTCCCCATTATTCCCTACCATTCTCCATCATCATCCCTCTGTTGCATCATATGTATTAAGAACACTTACCCCGTTGATTGTCTTCCCTATCATTTCCCACCATTCCCCATCGTTCCCGTCATTCCCCATCATTCCCCTATTATTCTCTGTTGCTCCATATGTGGTAAGAACACTAACCCGGTTGATCGAGTTCTCTATCGATCATCCCCCATCATTCCCTATAATTCCCCATCATCCTTTGTTGCTCCATAGGTAGTAAGAACACTTACCCGGTTGTTCGAGTTCGCTATCATTCCCCACCATTCCCTATCATTCCCCATCATTCCTCTGTTGTTCCATATGTAGTAAGAACACTTACCCGGTTGTTCGAGTTCCCTATCATTCCCCACCATTCCGTATCATTCCCTATCATTCCCCATCATTCCTCTGTTGTTCCATATGTAGTAAGAACACTTACCCAGTTGTTCGAATTCCCTATCATTCCCCACCATTCCCCACCATTCCCTATCATTCCCCATCATTCCTCTGTTGTTCCATATGTAGTAAGAACACTTACCCAGTTGATCGAGTTCCTCTGGAGCTCTGTGAGGATGCGTAACCTGACTGACCAGTTAAGCTGCTTGTATCTGAGAACAAGTCTGCATCAGTGTCATCTCTCATGTTTCCGCCTTCTGCAAAGCAACAAACCAGTTATCATTCACCAAGGAGAAGTGAGCTCCAGGAAGAAGAAGACTGACACCAGTAATAAAACAATCTATAGGATCTCTTTTAAGATGCGGCAGCCATCTTGGACAAGTGATATTATGGGATGTTCAGGTACAAACTTTAAATATTCTGTGGTGCCTTTATGGCAACAAATGCAGGTTCACACACCTGCCAATTGCTTTTGGTAAATTTGCCATTCAAGTGTGCCAATAAAATATTATTATTATTATTATTATTATTGTTATTATTATTATTATTATTATTATTATTTATAACAATCAAGACTAAGTCACCAAAACATTACATTATTACAGGCCTCAAACCGACTTGCACTGGAAGATAAATGGAATGTATCAGAGACAAAGGTGATGTCTCATCTGCAGTGTCCTGTCTGTCTGCTTGTGTGAGCGTGGCCGGCTCAGTCGGTAAGGTCTCTGACTGCCAACGTAACCAGAAGGTCCCGGGTTCAAGCCAGGGCCTGTGGAGGGTTGTATTTGTGTGACCTTCTATCGCCACACCGTTGGTCAGGTCTCCTGAAATGATATCTTCCAAGGGGACTTAAAATAATCCACACACTTGTCGAGGAAGGGTAGGGGCTTGCCCCTGTGTTGTGGCGAGGGCCGCATGGAAGATTATAGTATGTAAATGTGCTACCGGAGTGACTTGGTCTGTTTTTCTTCACTCCAGTTTCCCACTCACCTAAAAGTTCTAATCTTTCTCTCTCCTTGTTCTCTCGCACCACTGCCAGTCGAGTCCTGTATTTCACAAACTGTTCTCTGTGACTGTGTATTGAGTCTCTATGATCGCCACATTCTGGAAGTGGGATAAAAAATCGAAATAAGCTTTAGAACCGCTTGTCGTGTTTATTAATACTCCCAGTTGGAAGTCGATTTATTGTGGAAATCCTGAAATCAAGGAATCCTGGAAGGGCTAGAGAAGATATGCCAGAACAGAGTTGGGTGGAGAAACATTATGGATGGCCTGTGCTCCTAAAAGAGTTAAAGGGTTTACAGGGTTCATACACTTTTCAAGTTTCAAAATTCCAGGAGTCTTTTGTAGATATTTTCCAGGAGTTTTCTTAGATATTTTCCAGGTGTTTTCTTGGATATTTTCCAGGAGTTTTCTTAGATATTTTCCAGGAGTTTTCTTAGATATTTTTCAGGAGTTTTCTAGGAGTATTTTACAGTAAAAAATCAGGTAAACAAAATAAATTTCCCAGCAATTTTCTTTTTCAAACAAGAATTTTTTTTTTTCGTGTAGCCTGGGTTTATTTGATTTTCCACGAGTTTTCCAGGAGTCAGCATAGAATTGCAGATTATTCCAGGAGTTTCCAGGAAGGAAAAAAAATCTCTTTAAGTCAAGTCAAGTCAGATGAATGTGAACTGATGAAAGCCTACTTTCTGTTAATCCTGGCTTGAAATGCGTCTCCAGAATGTCCATACGACGACACTTGTGCATCTGTTTCAGTGGAAAATAGATTAGTATTGTAATAACTGAAACAGCTGCAAGTCAGCAAGAAATAGAGTTTTTATTATTATTATTATTGTTATTATTATTATTACTATATTCCCTCTGCTGCGGTTACAACGTCATATCTGTACCGGCTATATTGGGTATCTAAAGACAGTAGTATAACATTTCTAGAACTCTATACCAACCAGTCTTAGTGCTTCCTCCCACTGGCTGCCGTCGATAAGTATTTCTATAGCCTCTTCTGAATCCTGAGGGAAGAAAATATATCGGGTACCGGCTGTGAGAACCAACATTATGTGAGAGCGGTTGGCTTAGGGTGCGTTCGATTGGCCATATTCCGGAATAGGAATACACAGAATATAGAATTTGGTATGTTCGTTCGACCAGTATTCTTATTCCACATTAAATAGAATACTGTTCCATGTAATCTACTCACCCTAATTATTGAATTTGAATTAACATTTAATTGCCTGGGGGCTTTATAGAGAATTTGGAAATATTCGGGAATGTATTCCTATTACAGAATATGGCCAATCGAACGCACCCTTAGTCGGTAAGACATCTGACTGCCAACTCCCGGCTTCAATCCCCGCCCTTGTACAGGGTTGATTTATTTTCGTGATCTTCTTTTTCCACACCGTCCGTGGACAGGGTTATTAAGGTGTTGGTCTCGTCATTGACTCGGGGGAATGGACAACTACTCCCTATGGCAACAGTAACTATGGTAAGTAAAGTACCGTTTACCCCCTTTTTAACTTTTTACATTCCTTGAAAAGGATCAAGATTATACCGTTGCAAAGGCTCTTCCTGTTCCTTCAGAGATTTGACATGTGACCATTTAACTTTGTATCCCGTCAAACGCTCCTGAAACAATCGCGTGTTCAGTGTAGCTATATACCCCACCATTCTTTGTATTGTACTGTATTGTATTATCCGTCACCATGTTTCGTGAAAAGACCTGCATACTCACATTCGCGTAATCTTCTAATACTCTTGACGCCTCTGCAAAGCGATTGTGTTGTTTGAGGTAACCTGAGTAATGAAACAAAAAGAAACATTGTCCATACAATTCTCATATATCAAATATTAAAAAAGAAAGTGGCCTCAACAAGGTTTTTAGAGCAGTTCAAGTTAATGCAACGCAAATACAAGTAAAATAAACTAAAGCAAAGTAAAGTAAAGTACGTAGAGTAAAGTAAAGTAGAGTAGAGTAGAGTAAAGTAGAGTAGAGTAGAGTAGAGTAAAGTAATTAAAGTGAAGTGAAGTAAATCGTTAACAATTCGAAGAACTGCACAATTATTGGTTGTGCATTGAGAAATATAGAAGTCACTCGAAACTATCACTTTTCTTATTATGTCTACGATGCAAACAATAGTCCTCGTTTTCCTCAGTGCGTTCTTTTGTTCATGAATTAAATTTTAAGTTTCCATAGTAACAGTTCTGTATTATGTACTATTTTTAAACCAATACAATCGTCAGATTCAAGAATGGCTTCCTCTCCCTGAAAAGGGCAGTTGAATTGCAACATAGACAAAATACTCAATCAATCAATCAATCAATCAATCAATCAATCAATCAATCAATCATTCAATCAATCAACCAGTTTACTTGTACTGATTATTGTGAATCAATCAATCAATCGATCAATCAATCAATCAATCAATCAATCAATTGATCAGTCAGTCAGTCAATCAATCAGTCAGTCAATCAATCAATCAATCAATCAATCAATCAATCAATCAACCAGTTTACTTGTAATTATTGTGAACATTGAAATAGTAAATTATAACACACAAAGAGTTCATGCATCTCTTGGGTACACTTCTATGACAAAACGAGGCTGATACAAGTTTTCTAGCTGTCCACAAGTGGCCTACTAATCAAGGACACAATAACAACAGCAACAAAATTTACATAGTTATTACATATTTCAACTCTGCTAACCCATGCGGGCGTGAGGATATGGAAAATACGCCACTCGGGTCCTGGATGTACCAAAAAATTTCCGAGTTCACCGAATCTTTTAGATAAATTTTCAAACATTTTTTGTAATACCTTTGACGCCTAAGAACACTTCCGAACATTTTCGAGCACTTCCGAAGATTTCCCGAATCGTCCCGAAGATTTTCCGAACATTTCCGAGCATTTTCCAAAAATTATCGCGGTTTTCCGAAGATTTTACGAACATATAAAGCCTCACTCGTGAGATATTGTTCTTGCCACTCGAAGATAAAATCCATATCTTCTCACTACCGTGTAATATCATCTATATATTTTACAGCAATGAGGTGATACCCTGGCAATATCCGTTTAACCATCGAATTTACTTTCACCAATACATTGACAGAACTAAAGCAATGCTCCATAATAATAATAATAATAATGATAATAATAATAATAATAATAATAATAATATTAATAATAATAATAATACATACCTGACAGTGTCCTGGCCAACTGTATACGGTCCTGTTCAGAGTAGTTGAGTTGTTCTGCCATGCAGAATGTTTGTCTCCAATTGCCGCATTTCTGAAAAGCTTCCAAAGCCTTCTGGTGGGCGCCACTACGTGCCAATACTAAAACATAAGTCACAATACACATAAGACCAAATAAAAAACTGTACACGTGATTTTAGCGAGATCGTATATTTCCTTCACGTTTTCAAAAGAAAAAAGCCATCTGATAGTGCATTAATCAAAGTAAAGCCTAACACGTTTGGTGCCGTATTATATTTAAGCAATATAAAACGGCTGCTTGTGTCTATAAACTGTGATATAAACACGCCGACAGTTGTAGAGCACGAGAGAAGTTTAAGATAATCAAATTTAAGTTTAAGATAATCACATTTAAGAGAATCAAATTTAGATAAACAAGAGACCACAGCAATTGCCCTATTTCACTGTTATGTCGCAGCTTGTTCAGTAAGTTCAACAAAACACCAGTTTATTAGGCTGATACGAAATGGTTATAACTCAGCCTTTCGACTACAAAAACAACTAAAGGTTCTTGTCATTATACAGACGTCCGAATATGGTTGTTTACATCTTGCACTGCCCCACTTCAATCACACAATGCAACCGAATAGCACACACTTTGAAATCGGGAAACACAAGCGAACTTTTATAATTGTAGTTGTCAAGAGAGACGACCATGTACAGAAACGCATTCTTCTCTTTCTTTAAAATAGAAAATTACATTTTGTTGATCTCTATCGCTAGTTTGAAATATGTAAATAACCTGTGACATTAGGGGCGGAACTAGTAATGACAAGCTATGTTTCATTTAAGACTTCAGTAAAATCTCATTTCTATCCATGATGCTTCGCTTTGTTTCAAAACGGAGAACGATGATGATTGTGACAAACAAAAATGACAGTAAACAGTGATAACAATAATGAAATGATGATCACGGTAATGACAATAATGATAACAATAACAAAGCAATAACGATAAAGATGACGATAACGATAACAATAACGAAAATTATCATTCAATTCAAATGTTTCATCGTTTTGATTGGTTGACCAACCAATACGTCAGCTGCAAATAACTGCCTGCAAATAATTGTTTGCTCATGCGCATTATTCTACCACGATGTTTTGCAGCAAACAATATTATGCTCATGTGCAGTAGTAACAACTTTAAGCCCTGTGAACGATGGCGGCTCGTTTTCCAGAGTTCTCGGAACTTCTTGGCACGTTTGTTGAACAAACTCAAGACAGCTGAATGATAAAACAAATTATTGGACTCGGTTATCACAAAGTATCACGATTTTGTCAGTGTCTAGCAGATAAATTATTTGCCTCTGCCTTCGGCATCGGCAAGTAATCAATTGCTTGCCACTGACAAATCACGACATTTTGCTCAATTGCAAACTCGTCCAATAACTATTAACTGTACACACCTAATCCTGCTTCTTCGTGCTTCTTTTTCTCCACCAAATATTCCCCATATGCCACAGCGATTGCCTGTAAGAGGAACAAATCTTTAAATGTGAGGTTCGTTCCTTTGTGTTATAATTTCTGTTCCACAACATGCCCGTCTACGTCTCGATAATAAATATAGATTCTTGTGGAGGGAAAAGACTTAATACAGGGAGGGAGCTTATCATGTTTATTCCAATAACAAAAAAGAGCTAATTAGGAGGCCAAATAGAGAAAATATTGTATACTCGTTTAAAGGGGAACTGAATCCTGAAATCATCTCATCTTTAATAAAATCATTTTGGTTTGTACAACAATGTTTCAAGGTTGTTTTTCGCTTGATGCCTAAAATTTGGAATTTATAGGGCTTTGAAACGCGTGCTTTACTGCTATGCCTGGCAGCTCAGAAATGAAGAGTCAGCGGAATTCCGTTCAATTTATCACGTCTCGCAGATTGCAGGATGATTAGCTGTTCTAATAATCAATTTCTCAAGAAGTCAAAGACCAAAATATTAATAGCTATCATCGGCTACCAAGTAATGAAAGTCACGCTCAGCGACAATTTCCCCATGACATACGTCACAATTTTGGGTGACCGCTGACCAAAACATATGCGTCGACGGTCATTGCTGCTAAAAGGAGCGGAATTCACGCTTTAAAGGCTTTATTGCTCGGGGAATTTTCTCGTTAAGCAAAAACGACTTTGAAACATTGTTTTATGGACAACAAGAATTTTATTAGTAACGAATCAATGTCAGGGTTAATACATACCTCTTATTAACCGAGTGTGAGGTCCGTACCTTAAGTTATGGACCGAGTTTTTTTTCTCTCCTTATTATGGCTCAAGCACGCCCAAGCAAGGATCCATAACTTATGGTATGGACCGAGCTAACAAGGTTAATAAGAGTGTTATCATATGGCTGTACGCTATGATTCCCTATGTTAGGGAATGTACCATAAGTTACGGATCTCAAATTGGCCAATCATAACGTGCGAAATTAATCAGCCATATAATAAAAGGTTTTAACATTTTATCAGTTCAGATAAAATTCCAGGAAAAAATACTGAAATTTAACTACAGGCGTCGCAGTATTAGCCGTCATCAAATCCAAGATGATGGCAAATAATCTGAAACAGCGTTAATTGTTGAGGTTGTTTTTGATAGGAAAATAGTTTGTCTATTTTGTCTGCAAATTGTTTTGCTTTCGAGGTTCCCTTTAAATGTATCCGAATTTTGAGTGTTGAGATGTATACTGTGTATTATCTTTGGCCAGTGTTGAAACAATGGAGGACTATGGTGTTGGTTCACTCACATCAGTAGTATATATCCCTTGTAAACTTGAATAAAAGGAATGTTAGGCATGGTGTTGGTTATATACACAATATGTGAACAAAAGGAATGTTAGGTATGTTAGGCATGCATACATAACTTCTATTTGGCCAGTGTTGAAACAATGGTGGACTATGGTGTTGGTTCACTCACATCAGTAGTGTATCATATCCAGTACTTGGATACAGTGGCGGATTCAGGGGAGGGGCAAGGGGGGCCGGACGATTTTCACTCAAATTGCAGTAAATGCCATTTTAGAGGTCCACATTTTTAAAATTTTCCCCGGACCCCCT
>JAOBYG010185862.1:0-10286 GCA_025403545.1 Epizoanthus stellaris
GAAAAACGCATTTAAGGCTATGATAGGGGACGCTGACGTGTTCCCAATGCAGGAAATTAACTACCTACGTAGTTTCACTAGCGGAGAGCCACAACGACTGGTTGATAATTACAGGAAACGACAACAAAATAACCCGGTTGCGTTACTAGAAAGTCTATGGGCAGAGTTAGAGAGACGTTTTGGCAGCGCAGCTGTTGTAACTAACGCCTTGCTAGAGCGGATGCAGAAAACCGCCGCGTTTAATGAACATGACAATGCTAGCCTCCAGAAATTCGCCGACCTTTGCGCCGACGTCGAGAGCCAAACAGTTTGTCTTCCGGGGCTCGCGTGTCTAAACTACCCGAATATCGTACAGCCGATAGCAAACAAACTCCCCTCTTCTATTCGCGGGAAATGGGAAAAGGAAGTAGCGCGATACGCAGACAAAAACGCCGCAGCCTATCCTCCCTTTTTACGTTTTTCCGAGATAATACAAGAACAAGCGAGAATTAAGAACAATCCAAACATTTTAGCGAATAAACCGACAAACCCTGCCAATACCCCTGGATATAGACAGCCCAGAGAAGACAGAAAAACCATGAAAACGAACACCAGTCCCGCAGCAGGAGAATCGAAGACGCAACACCACAAAGCGATGCCCGTTCCACGAGCGTGACGGACACGACCTGACGGAATGCAAGGCCTTCGGTACCAAGTCCCTGGAAGAGCGAACTGAATGGATAACAAATGCTGGCCTTTGTTTCCTGTGCCTAACCAAGTCTAACCACATCGCCAGCAAGTGCCCACAGCCAAGAGAATGCAGCATCTGCGGAGACAAGCGTCACATCGCTCTTCTGCACAAGGAAAAGACCAATAAGGACGGCGAACCGGACGTCAGTACGAAGTGTACGGCGGCATGCGGAGTCAATGAAGGAGGTGTGTCCTGCAGCAAGATCCTCCTGGTAGACGTGTACAACAAGGCCAGCCCCAACCAAGTCCATCGCGTTTACGCTATTGCTGACGAACAGAGCAACGCCTCCTTAATAAGTAGCGAATTGGCCGACGAGCTCGGAGCAGATGCTCCACTTGAAAAATACTACCTGTCAACTTGCAGCAGCAAGAAAGAAGAGAAATATGGACGCCGGGTCACCAATATAGCAGTGCGGTCGCTCAGTGGAGCCGAATCGGAGCTACCAACACTGGTCGAATGCGACTCTCTCCCGCAAGACAAACGCGAAATCCCGACACCAGAGATGGCGAGGAGATTCGCACACCTTCGAGGGATCGCCAACGACATCCCCCCACTCGACGGCGCCGCCAGAATTCACCTCTTGATTGGTCGCGACGCCCCAGAGCTGCTAAAGGTTAGGGCATTCAGAAACGGCCCGAGAGGGACCCCTTGGGCCCATCGCCTAGACCTAGGGTGGACCATCACGGGACACATGTGCCTCGACCTGGCTGGTGGGCCAGCGCACGTGCTCGCTCACCGCACCGCCCTCTACACTACTGGCAAGCGAAACGACTCTATCGAGACGACCGAGTTCGAGTATTTTGAGCTAGCGCCATGCCCAAACAAATTTGTAGTTAAGGGCAGCTCGTCCGAAGCAAACTTAAATGACAACATCTTTCTTCATACTAAGGACGATAACGAGCCGACCTTGTCCTTCGAAGACCGAAGATTTCTAACAACGATGGAAGACAATGTACACAAGAATGAAAGCGGTAATTGGGAAATGCCTCTCCCATTTCGCCAGGAAAACACAAGAATGCCCAATTATAACAAAACGCAAGCCGTCCACCGCCTCAATGGGCTTCTGAGAACCCTCAAACGAAAGCCCCAAATGGAGAAGGACTACTTAGAGTTTATGGAGAAAATAATCGGAAAAGGCCACGCCTCCCCTGTGCCACAAAACGAGCTAGAACCACAACCCGGTCGAGTCTGGTACCTACCGCACTTCGGCGTCCGTCATCCCAAAAAGAAATCTCTACGCGTAGTCTTCGACTCGTCTAGCGAATTCGACGGCGTATCCCTGAACAAAAAGCTTCTACCAGGCCCCGACCTGATGAACAGTTTGCTTGGTGTCCTCATCCGCTTCAGAAAGGAAAGCGTTGCCGTAATGTGCGATATAGAGCAAATGTTTCACTCTTTTCATGTCGACCCAAACCACAGAGATTTCTTGCGTTTCCTGTGGTTCCGAGACAACGAAACCGAGAAACCGGTCGTTGAATACCGAATGAACGTCCACTTGTTCGGTAATGGCCCCAGCCCAGCTATTGCGACCTTCGGACTTCGCAAGACTGCCGTCGATGGCGAGGAGAAATACGGCGAAGAGGCGAAGAATTTCGTTAGCCGCAACTTTTACATCGACGACGGATTAACATCGTTACCTACGGCCCGACAAGTCATCAATTTAGTCCAGGACACTCAAACTGTACTAGCGACTGCCAACCTGCGCCTCCTTAAAGTAGTGTCCAACTCCGTCGACGTCATGGAGGCCTTCCCGACAGAAGACAGGGCTAAAGACATACGCGATCTCGACCTTCGCCACGACAGCCTGCCAGCTCAGCGATCCCTTGGAGTTTATTGGGACATAGAAAGGGATGCATTCACGTTCCGATTGTCGCTACAAGACAAGCCGTTCACACGGAGAGGGGTGCTCTCTGTCGTCAATTCTATTTATGACCCACTCGGCTTGGCAGTACCCGTGCTACTGGAAGGGAGACTTCTACTCCAACAACTGGTCGCCATGGGAAAGGAGAATAACAAAGGCAACCCCCTCGGCTGGGACGACCCACTTCCAGACGCCCTACAGCAACAGTGGAAGCGCTGGAGAGATTCACTGGCCAAACTAGAGCAAGTCTACGTATCCCGCTGTTATCATCCAGCAGATTTCAGCAACCTCGCCCGAGCGGAGCTACACGCCTTTTCTGACGCTAGCGAAGATGCCATCGGAACCGCCGTCTACCTGCGTCTTGTAGACGAGGAGGGAGAAGTGAGCACAGCCTTGGTGTTCGGCCAGTCCAAGGTGGCGCCACTCCATACCACCAGCATCCCACGACTAGAACTCTGTGGTGCAGTACTAGCAGCGCAAGCTGCTGCTAGAATACTCAAGGAGATCGACACGCACATCGATGAAGTAACTTTCTACACTGACTCGAAGGCAGTTCTTGGCTACATTCAGAATGAATCTCGACGATTCTATGTCTACGTTGCACATCGAGTCCAGATTATCCGACAGATCTCGAACCCGAGTCAGTGGAGGTACGTTGAAACGAGAGAGAACCCTGCAGACCTCGCCACGCGTCGCCTCAACGCTGGAAGCCTACAAACGTCAGACTGGCTACATGGACCCAGCTCCCTCAAAGGTCCAACCACGCCTCATCACGAACAGGAGGAAATTCAGCTTGACAACAACGACCCAGAAGTGCGCAAGGAGGTCACAGTTCACGCTACTTCTGCACAGAAACACCGTGGCCTTGGAGCCAAGATATTTCAACGCTTTTCAAGCCTGTCTTCACTGCAACGGGCCATTTCTAATCTCATTGTGCTAATCAAGACGTTCAAACTGAGAAAGAGCAAACCGAAGAAGCAGAAATTGGGAAACGCTGAGAACGGGCTTCGTAGCCCTACGACAAAGGAGCTGCATCAGGCTATGACGATCATCCTACGGACGGTGCAAGAGGAGACCCTGATGAAAGAGCTGGAGCTACAGAGGTCCATGAACAACGCACAAAAGGAGTTCCCGAGAACACGTACACAGGAGAAAGCGCGCGTTAAAGGAGTCCAACCTGTATCATTTAGACCCCTTCACAGACGGAGATAGCATTTTGCGTGTAGGTGGTCGACTGCGACGAGCAGAGATGGCGTACGGAGACAAGCATCCCGTAATCCTACCGAAAGGTCACCACGTGTCCAAGCTTGTGCTTCGCCATTACCACGAACAAGTTCACCACCAAGGGCGCCAGATCACGCACGGCGCTATCCGCCAAGCCGGCTATTGGTTGGTCGGTGGTCATCGCCTCGTAGCTGCAACCCTGCGCGCCTGTGTGGCGTGTAAGAAGTTGAGAGGAGCCGCGTTAGAGCAAACCATGGCCGACCTACCGCACGACAGAGTGGAAGTTGCACCACCATTCACTAACGTGGGCTTCGATGTGTTCGGTCCTTGGACTGTTCTGACTCGAAAGACTCGAGGAAGCGCCGCCAACTCAAAGCGCTGGGGACTTGAACTCACCTGCCTCAGCAGCAGAGCCATACATATTGAGGTCCTAGAGTCTATGGATGCGAGCTCATTCATCTGTGCGTTGCGGCGCTTCTTCGCACTCCGTGGCCCTGCCTCCCTGCTGAGGTGCGACAGGGGGACGAACTTCATCGGAGGAAGCTCAGAACTAGACGAAGCCTTGAAGGAGATGGACCGACAGAAAATTGAGAGTTACTTGAAGAAGCAAAGGTGCGAATGGGTATTTAATCCCCCACACGCCTCACACTTCGGCGGTGCATGGGAACGACAAATAGGCACGATCCGTCGCGTGCTAAATGCCATGTTTGCAGAGCTCGGAAGTAAACAGCTGACACACGAGTTGCTGGTGACCCTGATGGCAGAAGTCACGGCTATTGTCAACGCTCGCCCTATTGCAGCAGTGCCATCCGACATAGACGAGCCCCAGCCACTGTCACCGGCCATGCTACTAACAATGAAGACCCGTCCACTCGGCCCTCCTCCCGGCAAATTTGTAGCCAACGATCTCTACGCACGCCGTCGCTGGAGACGTGTACAGTACCTAGCAGACCAGTTCTGGTTGCGGTGGAAGCGCGAGTGTCTCCAGACCCTACAGCAACGCCAGAAGTGGCACGAACCTCGGAGAGACTTGACGGACGGAGACGTAGTGCTCGTAAGGGAGGAGGACGCCTTCCGCAACGACTGGCCCATGGGACGAGTCACCGCAACGAAAAGGAGTGAGGATGGCCACGTACGCACCGCAGAAGTCACCATACTGAAGGAGGGGACGAAAAAGACAGTCCTGCGCCCTATTAAAGAGTTAGTCCTCCTACTACCCACACCAAGCGACGAGCCCCAGGACGCCACCCTGGACGAATGACGAGTGGCAAGAGAACAGGGCAAGGATTCGGAATCCTTGGGCGAGGAGTGTCGTGTTTAGCGCAACTATAGTAGCTTATAGAGAACTGAAGGACATAAACAATCTTGTTTTGTTATATTGAAATGATAATTCTACTGGTTTTACATTACGAAAAGGTGCGGTTTTAGGTTTCCCGTGCGTCACCGCTAAACAATATAATTTCGATGAATATGTCACGTGGACGTCTTTAAGTCTTGCTCGAAGGAATACGAATTTTTAAAATACAAGGAGTTACAAGACATTTTCGTAGTCTATTTTGGAGTTCAATGAGTTCCGTCTGGAGTTCCCTGTAAGCCCTCGGAGTCTCGATCGGATGTAAGTACACCCGTGAACAATTAGTCCTCGTTTCGTGACTTGAGCTTTGTTTACACAGTCTCCTTTCTTAACGTGGACGAACGCACATTATATTTCAGTTTTCACCGCACGTGCTGTAATATAGTTGGTTCAGCCGATGGAATAAATGCTGTTAAATCTTGCCGTTCCGACTACGAGTACCTCACTGCGGTTGAGCTTCTCGATCTCCAGTACACAACACCCCGTGTCTGCTGTGCTGGGAACGCGACAAGGAAAATCGAGGAAATAATGCCTGAAGAACTCAACAACGAGCCAATTTATCATTACAGTTCGTAAAAAGGACGACAATGAAGCATATGATCCAAACGCCCTTCGGTCCTTTAAAGAAATAAAAATACAACTGCAGCATCATGAAGGATCGTCAGTTTGAACAAACTCGCAAAGCAGCTCTGCTCTCAAAACAGAAAAATCTTAAACGCCAAGGAAAAGGAAATAAAGGCCGAATGCAGCCGCTGCCCTGACTGAAGATGACATCAAACGTTTGTGTGAGAAACAACTACTAGGAACTTCAACATCTGAGGCTGTTTTAAATACACTTTGGTTCAACGATACGATTTATTTTAGCCTTCGTGGTTGTCAAGAACACAGGGACATGTGCTGGGGCATGTGAAACTACGACAAAACGCTGCAGGTACAGAATATCTGGAGTATAATTTGTAAAAAAAAATTACACGAGTCGAAATGCCAAAATAAAAAATTTGCATGACACAAATTTATAAAGACAAATAGAGAGAAAGAGAGGGAAAAGCGAAAAAAATGTGCAAGCCCATTCTAGGGCAAACAAATTTGCTCGCCAATGATTCATCCACCACCACCCCACGATATCAAATAGTCCGTCCCTAAGCGTTATAAGAGAATACGAGTTTTGAGCAATTCAGAATCAGCTTAGTCTCCAACAAACTTGAGTTGAAGCCCACGAACAAACATTCGCTTAAACTATAATTTTAAAAATGCACTTAATATATATTGAAACCTGGCGGTTGAAGCTTATATTTTATTGGGCCGCTTTTCAATTTTTATCGTTGCTGTTATTTTCCCAAGTATACTTTTCAAGATTTTCAGAAGATTGTTATACACTTAGGCATAAAACTCAGTATTAAATGATTATTTTCAAATCTTTCTGTCTGATTCGTCATTTATTAAAAAGCTGGCGGAATCAGTTTATTGCTTGTTTTTGATATTTAGGTTGCTTGCTTCTTCAAGAAAGAAAATAAATAAAACTTGGTACTCATACAATAAACAAATTAATTCATGGTTGGTGCACTTTTACGACTTTATTCACTCGTTGTGAAGAATCATAAACTAACTCGCTCGTACCTTGCTCTACACTCGGTAAATGTTTTGTCACATTTGTCGCAATGATAAGGTTTCTCACCAGTACCGACGTGCTCGCGTGTTTAGTCAAGCTTCCAGACACGCTAAGTGACTTGTCACTCATTGGTCGCAATGGTAAGGTGTCTCAACAGTATGTACTCGCATATGTCTAGCCAAGTGTTCTGCTCGGCTAAAGGACTTGTCACATTGGTCGCAATGGTAAGGTTTCTCACCACTGTGTACTCGCATATGTCTAGTCAAGTGTCCAGACTGGCTAAATGATTTGTCACATTGGTCGCAATTGTAAGGTTTCTCACCAGTATGTGCTCGCATATGTTTAGTCAAGTGTCCAGACTCGGTAAATGACTTGTCACATTGGTCGCAATGGTACGGTTTCTCGCCGCTGTGCACTCGCATATGTTTAGTTAAGTCCCCAGAACTTCTAAACGACTTGTCACATTGGTCGCAATGGTAAGGTTTCTCACCGCTGTGCACTCGCATATGTCTAGTCAGGTCTCCCGACTGTCTAAATGACTTGTCACAATGGTCGCAATGGTAAGGTTTCTCACCGCTGTGCACTCGCATGTGAACAGTCAAGCTTCTAGACTGGCTAAATGATTTGTTACATTGGTCGCAATGGTAAAGTGTCTCATTATGTACCCGCATATGATTAGTCAATTGTTTGGATCGGCTAAATGATTTATCGCATTCGTCACAATGATACGATTTCTCACTGTTGTGACTCTGTTGGTTGCTATGATGCTTTTCTAGCGCATGTGATTGGAGATGCTGAGACATGTCAGCTAAGCTAAACAGCTCTCCATACTGGTCAGAGCAAGCAAGTTCAGTTTTAATGACTTCTCTTCTGTGATATTCACTTGAAGAGCCAGACTGGTTCACTAACATGTCATTCAAATCTTCATCCTGGTCATGATAAGCAGGTTCAGTTGTAATGGCTAGTCTGCTGTGTTGTTCACTTCCCGAGGTACCAGACTGGTTTACTGCCATCTCAGTTGGTGCATGTGGACAGGACTCCATGTTCCAGCGGTGCGGCTCAGAGTAGGTATCCTTTCACCTTTGACGCTTCTGCAATGGGACAGACTCGTGTTGAGTCATCCATGCAGCTGATATCGAAATTATTGGATCTAGTAATACAAAAGTACATAGCTTTTAATGATCTTTATCATATTTTAACCTTATTTAATATTTATTGCACGTAGTTAATGTTTAATTGTTAGTATAATCTTTAGCATTCTATTTCCCAACTTTATATATTAACTTTTATATTACATTGTATATTAAATATTGTAGGGTAGCTTAGTCACGTTTGTATTTTGAACGAGCTTCTAGCTCCTTGACAAAACGTGAATAAATAAACTATTGTATTATAACCTTCATGTGAAATTAAACATGTATAATTTGTCATTTGAGCGGCTAGGTGTGCACTCTTGGGAAGAAAATTCGCAGCAAAGGGAAACTTGATTTTTGTCATATTGCATCACAAAAGAGATATAGTTTTCCACTGTTTTCGAATGATCATAAAAACCTTTTGGCAAAGAAGTGAAGAGACCCCAAAAATGCAAAAAAGGCGCATTTTTTATTTTTTATTTTAACAGTTGTAACTTAGTGATGAGAACAACGTTGAAGTAGCTTGTCATCATGCATTCTTTCTTGAAATACTGGTTGTAAAATACGTATTCTACAACTTACTATGAAATCAGATCCATGCGAGGCATATGTGAAAGTAATTTGGACATCAATGTCTTAAAGAATCAGCCTAAGCTTCACTGTTTTCAGTTGCACTTCTCCTTCTTAACAGCAATTAGTAAAGCAGTATTACACTCCAGTGTAACTTTTCCATTCCTTGCTAGTTTGGGAGAGAATTTCTTCAGTTTCTCGGCATTTACCTGGCGGGGATCAAACAGGCCACGTGTTGACACATGTAACCACTGTAGCCACTCATCCAGTGACTGGAACTCAAAATCACGTGATCCTTCTTTGCTTTCTACGGTCTCAAAGCCATGTTCAGTACAGTGCTGTTTCATTTCGTCCAGAGATTCGATACTCATATTCTTAGAACTGTAGAACTTTTAATAGTTGATCCATGGTTGGAATTCCTGTGGCATCTAGTACAGCAAGAGTGCCTTGTGGTTTGAGGCTTGTGTGAATATTCTTGAATGCATCGTCTTTGTTATGGATCCAATGGAAAACATGGTTGCTGAAGACAACGTCATAATAGGCCTTTCCCATATTTGGAAATCTGTCACTGCTGTCTTCCATGAAAGTGAGGTTTGTCACGTGGTCATAATCTCTTGACGCCACTTTGATTCTCTCTGCATCTGGATCAACAGCTACCACCCTTCCCTCCCTACCAACCCTGCCGGCCAGCACAGAGGAGAGGTAACCTGTGCCGCAGCCAAGATCGAGTACATTGTCTCCTTCCTTCAGGTCGACAAGATTAATCAATTCCAGCCCGTCTTGTGTTTGAAACCTTTTCACCACATCTTGGTATGTCTCGGCTATTATTGTCCCTTGCGAGGTAGTCATTTCCTGAGAAGAGAAAAGAACAAGTATAACTTACCAGAAGCGACGAGTGAACTTTAATGACTGATCGTACAGAACAAGATGAGCATGCTTTTATACCGCCGCGTGGTGTGATTCCCTGTGGTTGTGTATTTCCGCCATACAAATATATGCAAAAAGAAAATCGATTTTCAAATTGCTGTTTCTTCGCCTGTATTCAGAATACCAAGCCAAAAACTTGGAATTTTGTTACTTTTAGGATGATATTTGCAGCAGTATCGATGGTTTCTCGATCCAAGCCAAAGAGAAACACCGTGATAAGGTCTATTTCTTATTCAATATTGTTTAAAGGGTTAGCATCAGTCATGAAAGGAGTGATGCTATCCTAAATAACGGATCATGGCAGGCAGGAGGCCTGACTGAAGTATGGCACCACAAACGCGAAAAGGAAGTTTATGTTCACAGGCTAAGCCGGCAACCGTAGCCTACGCTAAACTGAAACATGCTAATTCCCGAAATAAACCTTACAGTAGGCACGTGCCATCTCCTCGACATGCCATCTCCTCACCATTCATGGTGGGTCCCTAGTATGTACAGTAGTTTTGACCAGATCCCTAAGACATTTACATACTCGCAGTTCTTACGCAAACTCTGCCAAATCCTTGTATCTCTTGGGATTACGCGGGTCACTCATTCCGTAGGGGTGGGGCCTCTTTTGCTTTTCAGGCAGGGGTGCCTATTGAACTAATCAAGATACTCGGCGACTGGCTATCAGATGCTGTGTTACTTTATTTAACAGTACCCCTGTCTATTACCGTATTTCCTCTATTAAGCCCCCTGGGGGCTTATTTATTTTCAGTTCTTCTGGACTGGGGGCTTATTAGAAGGAGGGGCTTATTAGATGCTGGGGGCTTAATAAATTTTCATGTTATTTAGAAATTCATAACTATCTTTATTCATAATTTTGACAGTTGACAATG
>JAOBYG010185973.1:0-10286 GCA_025403545.1 Epizoanthus stellaris
AGGTTGAAATCGTT
The DNA here is from genome assembly GCA_025403545.1 of Epizoanthus stellaris. Lineage (NCBI taxonomy): Eukaryota > Metazoa > Cnidaria > Anthozoa > Zoantharia > Epizoanthidae > Epizoanthus > Epizoanthus stellaris. Next base: position 15 of record JAOBYG010185973.1, read on the forward strand.
ACTAGAAGACAAGGATAACAGACAATATACCAAGCAAGTGACAACATGTCAACCAGTCCACTGAACAAATAGTGAACTAGTTACCAGTCTCTAACGTATATATCCGCCATCTTGAAGTGGGCGTAAAAAGAAAAATCGCCCGCGGCGGAACTGGCGAAAGTTACAGGAAATCGAAGTTAGTTGGGCCAGCATTGAACGGTTTTCCCGCGATTGCTGGTGTGCTTTCCATTTAGGAAAAAAAAGGTTAGAAATTTAGGAAAGTTTCCACTACAAATGGAAAGGCATTTCAAACCGGTCGGAACAGTCGGAACGGAACGTGCGAGCGAGGTTAGCTCAGTCGGTAGGATCTCGGACTGCTAACCAGGAGGTCCCGGATTCGATTCCCGGCCTTGGCCGAGAGTTGTATTTGTGTGATCTTCTTTCGTTGCACCGTCCTTGGACAGGGACGTTAAGCCGTTGGTCCCGTCGGTCCCAGGTTTGTCATTTCTTGAACTGTTACGGGTTACCGACGTAAAAGTAAGGTCGCATTTTTTTTGTTTTACTTGTACAACCAACCGGAGCAGCCTCGTTTTCATTTCTGACCCTACAATCTGATTGGCAGCTCAAGGAGCTCGATGGCGTGAGCGCTGGCGTATGGTTAAGCAAGGAAATTTAGTGCAAATGGGAAGCGCCATTCTGTTCTGACCGGTTGAAACGGGAATAGTGGAATACCTCTGGAGGCTGACCGTTCGTTCCGGAAAAATTCCACCGTTTCAACCCGTTCTAACCGGCCAAACCGAAAAATCTGGCTAATTGGAAAGCGCCCCTGGTGTTTTGCTTTATAGAAATGGCTGCTTGTTCTTATTTGATACAAAATCAACAGTATGAAAGTATTTTAATCACATCAACCACACTGAATGCAGCTTCGAGCTGTAGGCAGAGGACTGACTAACCTCGATTTCGTGTCACTTCCCCCAGGCCGTCCGCAGTGGCGGCCATATTCGGATTTTGTCTATTTCTTTGCCACAAGACCCAGACCTTGCTGGTCTCCATATATTTGTTACACGCTTTTTTCATAAGAACCAATTTTATAAGAATACTGCGGCTCAAGTTTGCGTAAATGCTAGGAACAAATTAAGAACAAGGTCCGGCTGAGGTTCAGAACGATTAAAATCGATGAAATAATGAAATTCGTGACCAAATTAGGAATATAACGTACTTCGATAGCAAACCCGATTTCCCTCTCGTACGTGATAGAAATTCGCAAACATTTTGTCGACTTTAAGACAAACGAAATTTTACACCAAGAACTACAAGTTTTTGCTTTGTATGCTTGTGCATACACTCAACAATAATTCAACAACTTTCAATAACACAACTATAAAACAGCATAAAAATTAGAGAAGTTTAAACTATCTGACATTTATCAAACCTTTTTTTCAGTAAACATATCACAAGATAACATGCACTTTCTATATATTTTTGGGTAATCGTTGCCCTTTTACTAGAAGTTTTGCTAGAATCGCAAAACTTTACTTCCTCGGGGAAAACCGATCCTTCCAAATCGCAAAAAGTAAATTCCGCAAATCCCCAAATTTTCAAATCCGAAAAATAAAATTTCCGCAAAGGTTTTATGCTCTACGGTAGTCGCATAAAACAGTAGATGCGTAATTCGTCTGGAACGAGATCACGCATATCTACTACTAATAATGACAACCATTCCTGAACTAATTTGTTATTGTTCTGGGTGCCTGATAATAATTATTTGGAATAGAGCTTGATTTATTTTTGAAATTTCCCACAGCAGTATTTTTACAGTTTTACTGTACATAAAAATAATATAGACCTGTCTGAACATTCCATGTGAAAAATGGAAACTCCACCATTGCAACAAATCAAAAGTTGAGAGAAATTATTTTTCTACTAACATAAAAAAAATTTACAATTGCAAAAGTAATTAAAGTGTAGATATTGCAAAGTTAAGAGATTTTTTGAGTGAGATCTTTATACATACGTTTGTTTATATTGTTCCTCAGTACACGCACGTGATACGAATAGAAAATTTTGGGTATAAATATTTTCAACGAAGTATCGTTTCTGAAGGCAGTGAAATATATTTCGAGTCTGTAAATAGCTTGACCGTGTGGATATTTAAATTGGGTTGGATGGTATAATTATTAATTAGTACGCCTACATTCAGTGGCGTACCCAGCCCATAGGCCTGCAGGCCCGGGCCTGCAAAATGTTTTTGACACATGCAGAAAAAAAACAGAGAAAAAATTGATATAAATAAAAGAAAACGAAAAGCTAAAAGTTACCCGAAGCTTAAAATTGTTTTGAGTAATAATTAATTTAATAATATTTAATCCACTGCATTTACAGTGTGTAACACTTTTTTAACAGAATATAAAAGTAAAATTGGTTGGGGTTCTGGGTTGAGAACCGACATTTAGTGAAATGGGAACATAGGTTTGAATTCCTTTTCCGTTTCTCCTAAAGAATTTTCACCGATCTCAAAACTTGAAACCCAGAATGTCCGGCTAGTTGTTAGTGATTATAAAATCCAATGAATTACTCTCAGAAGGCACGGAATACGACTTCAGGGTCCGTATCCTTTTTAAAATTTTCCCGGGCAGCATGAGCCCGGAATCCCGGCTAGGGCTCGTTTGGTCTCTCCGGGCCTGCAAATGGTCTGAAGCCTGGGTACGCCACTGACATGGATGAGAACTCAAACCCCGTCCATACTAATATGTTTTCGAAAACCTCCGTTTTCTTCTTGTCAAAAACGGATAAAAAGATTTGCGTCCACACTAGCGTTTTCGATCGTCCACACTAGGGGTTAGAAAACGAACAAAAATAATGCACCGGGCCATGCATGATTCTGTTCGTGACGTCAGCGTTTCTGAAAACCTCCGTTTTCGCCCGTCCACACCAACACGGCAGACCTCCGCTTTCAAAAGTCTCCACTTTGGAGAGCGTTTTCGAAAACCTCCGTTTTAACACAAAGATCTCCGTTTTCGATCGTTTTAGTGTGGACGATCGGCACAAACGCATAAAAAAGTATGCGTTTTCAAACGAAAACGGATTAGTGTAGACGGGGCCGGGCCTTAATTGGGTTCTTCGCTCAGATGCGATCTAGGCCTTACTTAATGTAATGCGCATTTGGTCATTTTTATGTACATTGCGCAATATAAATCAATCAATTATTATTTCTTAAAACATTAGTTTATTATGCATTTGATCACTTTCTTTCTTTCCGGGTTTTTCGTTCTTAGACACATTGAAGAGCAACCAATCCCAGAAACGCCTTCAGAGGGTACAGAATCCATTCAAATGCAAGCATTTCCAAGGCGTCAGGACTTCCCAGAGGCGCATTCCAGAACCTCCACTCTGGGAAGTGTGAGCGAGCGAAGGCCCGACGGCGCAGAAGAACCTGAGATGGCTGTTAACGGGAACTACCGTGTGCCCAAGAGCTCAGGCACACCTAAAAGTGCTGAGCATTTGCCTATGCAACAAATTCCTGAACGAGAGCCGTTGGTCAGACAACACCGACAGCCGGGCGCAATGCATTCACCAAGTGATTCCGGGAGCTCCAGACCGGACGAAATGAAGGTACTTTGTTGTTTTATTCTTAAATCGGGGACAAAATGATTCATCGCTATATATGACCAAATATATTATTTTACTAGTAGTAGTAGTAGTAGTAGTAGTAGTAGTAGTATTAGTAGTAGTAGTAGTTGTAGTAGTAGTAGTAGAAGTTGTAGTAGTAGTAGTAATAGTAGTAGTAATAGTAATAGTAGTAGTAGTAGTAGTAGTAGTAGTAGTAATAGTAGTAGTAGTAGTAGTAGTGATATAGTCGTTGTGATAGTGGTAGCAGTAGTGATAGTGGTAGTAGTAGTAATAGTAGTAGTAATAGTAGTAGTAGTAGTAGTAGTAATAGTAGTAGTAGTAGTAGTAGTAATAGTAGTAGTAGTAGTAGTGCTGGTAATAGTAGTAGTAGTAGTAGTTGTAGTAGTAATAGTAGTAGTAGTAGTAGTAGTAGTAATAGTAATAGTAGTAGTAGCAGTAGTAGTAGTAGTAGCAGTAGTAGTAGTAGCAGTTGTAGCAGCAGTAGTTGTTGTACGACCAATTAATTTTGTTCCTACCTGCGAATTCATCCTCATGTGGTATCCCAGAGCTCATGACTGCTCCGATAATCAGAGAAACCAAGAACAACACTTGCAGCATCTTCATTCTTCTAAATAGATAAATAATTAGTTATATACTTCACAGTTACAGTTTAGGTTGTTTCTTGATTGCAACTTCGATACCTAAGTGATATCTATTGCTAGATATGAATTTTGCTCTATGTAAATTCAAATGGGCATGGATATTGCGCAGTCTGGTTTGTTTTCTTCAAGTTCCGTTACAAATCAGAAAAACTGTTTTGTATATATATGATGCAATTATTGAAAAATTCAAAAATTGAACCTTTACATACAATATCCATGTTTGCTTCAAAATGGCAACAGGAAGATATCACTATCATTGGGATTCGTCTGCGAAGCATTCAGCCCAAAAATTATATATGAGCACCTACATCTCACCCTATTCCTAACACTTGGTCTTAACAATCACAAATATTATTAACACATTACAACATGGTGTGAAAATGCTATATCGGTGGATTGTAACGTAACAGTAACAGTGAAAATATTGCTCTGAAACATGGGAACACTTTTAGCGAGTTATGCGCATTCTTTCACTTCATCGAGGAATTTTTAACTGACACTTGTTTATGTAATGCCACTGTGCGCGTGCGCATGCGCGTACGGGGGTTGACCATATGAATGTGCACACAAGTACAAATTGTAACCGAAACAACATCAACTTGAACTGTAAATTGTTATTAGTCAGTGCTTGTTAAATTTAATAAAGATATTTATGAAATACTATATTTTGTTCGGCTTTAGAATTCGAATTGTACTTTAGTGCTATGCACTGAATATTATAACAAACCAGAATAGATGGAATTTTCTATTTAGCTACAGGTATCCTAGGAGTTTTGAATTTGGTTCATATTCAACCATACATATAAACATAGCAATGAGAAACCAAGAAGAAGAAAATTATTGTAAGTTCTGTACCAACTATTGTTTCAGATTGAGAACACACTGCAGCTACGAAGGGAAGCACTTGATACTCGACTCTTGTTGGTGCTTATAACAAGAACAACAACAACAATCTCTATTTAGCACTCCTTGGTAAATTACATTATCTTTAAAATAAACAGAATATTAACAGAAATTGAGTGTAGGCCCATGAGCACCTTCATCTCACCCTATTCCTAACACTTGGTCGTAATAATCACAAATGATCTGAACACATTACAACATAGTGTGAAAATGCTATATCGGTGGATTCTAACGTAACAATAACTTAAGGTAACAGTGAAAAATTATAGTGGATAGTATGTTTAGCAAGATGGTTTTTCAGCAGATAAATTTGGCAGCAATTACATGTTCTTCAGACTTAAGTAGCAGGTTCAGCTTTCAAGTACAATGTGAACACTTTTAGCGAATTATGCGCACTCATTCACTTCATCGAGGACAGTGACAGACTACGTTTTATAAACTGACACAAGTTTCAGTAGGGTCATTGCACACGTGCGCTTACGTTTATGGAGTTGACCACGTGAAACACACGTGCAACACAAATGTAATTTTTAACAGAAATAACATCACGTTGAAGTAAATTGTTCCAGTTAGTGCTTGTTAAATTTAATATATTTATTTGTGAAATACTATGTTGTTTTGCTTTACAATTTGAATGGTACTTTCGTACCACGCACTGAATAATTTAACAAACCAGAATAGATGGAATTTTCTATTTAGCTACAGGTATCCTAGGAGTTTTGAATTTGGTTCATATTCAACCGTACATATAAACATGACAATGAGAAACCAATAAGAGGAAAGTTATTGTACGCTCTGTACCAACTATTGTTTCAGATTGAGAACAGACATGCAGCTATGAAGCCGTGGAAAGCATTTGCTTTTTGATCGCCCCATTAAATTATACCGATCGTCAGATGGAATATTCTATTTAGCTACAGGCATCCTAGGAGTTTTGAATCTCGTTAATCTACGATCACGCGTACAAATAAACATAGCAGTGAGAAATCTATAAGAGGAAAATTATTGTAAGTTCTGAGCCACTGAACACTTGTTTCAGATCTAGAACACACTGCAGCTACATAGGGAAACACTTAACAGTACACCACCTCCCCCACACACACACACCACACACCGCCAACACACACCACACACGCCCAACACACACACACACACACACCCAACACACACACACACATGCACACACACACCGGCAAAACACACACGCACATGCACACATACACATACACACACATGCACACACACACACACATGCACACATACACACACATACACACACATACACACACATGCACACATACACAAACAAACACACACACACATACATACACACATACATACACACACATGCACACACACACATACATACACACACATGCACACACACACACACACATACACACACATGCACACATACACACACACACATGCACACATACACACACACACACACACACACACTGGAGTCCAGTTCTCCTGAAAGTTTTTGTTGCATGCGCTGACTGAAAACATACGGTAGGTTTTCGAAACCGATTTCTGTTAAATTCGCAGTTTGAATTAAATCGATGGTTACTTGTATATTTCCTGCAAGGAATTGCTTCGATTCAGGTCGAGAAACAGCACGAGACATTGATCTCAGCACCAAAATATCCATGTCCCTACCCAGCAGTTACAGGCAATACTCGGTGCAGTAACAACTCATCTAACTCAAAGGACATGGGAGGACATTATTGAGGCCGTTTCATCGTATTTTGATGAATATGGCGAGAAATTGCTTTAATTGGAATTTACTCACTCTTCAGATTAATAGCAAGAAAACATCGGTAAAGTGATGAGAGGAAAGAAGTTGAGAAGCACAGTGAACCACAATACTCTCTAATTATTGTCATGGCAATCTTGAGTTCTGAACTCAAGTTTGATGATTCGTAATCCACTTCCATTTGTACCATCCTTTATTGCTTAAATTACTTGTTCTCTATTGCTTTCTAGAACATTGTCATCGAATGGAGTTGGTTATTTTATAATACTTGGTCATATATTTCACAGGAATGAGGTGATGAGGCGAAATGTCAGGATCTTGGCTTGACGGTGCCTTTTTAATCGCACTATTTCTTGCCTTTCTATAGACGGAACAAGGTTCAAAGTACGATTGACATATATCCAAAAATATTTTTTTTTTGTTTTTTACTGTCTTTCTCAAATTATGAATGAGTTTTGTGTGGAATATACTCGCAAAATAGGCAAATAGAAATACCTTTTTCAAGCATATCACAAAGCTGGAAATAAGCCTAACTTGTATATTCCCTTTATCGCTATTTATATTCATTATATCAGTATTTATAGTACAGTGTAATATTTCATTGAGCATGATCTTTTCACTCAAAATTAGTTTATACAAAAAGTAACTGGAAAGCGTAGGAGCAGAGGTGCTCGGTTAGAGATATAGCAGACACGTCATATATCGCATCACAAGAAGCCCTCGAAAATCAACAAGCTCAAGAGTCAAGGAGCTGATAAAGGACAAAGAAGAATCGTTTGTGATTCAATCAAGACGACCATGCCAGTATGTATTGAGCTAAGCACTGTGGACAAGTTGTTTAGGCCGATATATCGAGAAACGTTTAACTACATTTATCAAGAATATACACAACTGTTGAAGCCATGATTCATGGAAGCTGTTTCGATCAGCCAAGGGGATTCTTTGACTAAACTATGGTGCAATGTTTTATTACCAAATTCAGTTTCGCTTAGGAATAACTTGATTTGACCGTTACACAAAACCACGGCCGATTATATTTAAGACTATTACACTTATGGTAATTTGACTGCCGAAACTTTCGTTTTTAAACCTTTATAAGAAATGTGTTTGCCTTACGTGTGTTTTCAAATTTTAGAGCGAATATGTTTTGACAACTATATTACTGACAAATATTACTGAATTTTTCACAAACCTAACTCAAGCACAACTGTATGTGACCCGTAGTTCTAGCCTCTCGCTCTATATACATGTATAATTTGGCAACCAAGTACATCAACCTCTGTTTGCAAAGATTGAATACTCGACTCTTGTTAGAGCTGATATATACCTACATAAGCAACTTCATCTCACCCTATTCCTGACACTTGCTTGGTCTTAACAATCACACGGATAGTCCGAACACATTACAACATAGTGTGAAAATGCTATATCGGTGGATTGTAACGTAACAGTAACTTAAGATTACAGTGGAAATTTATAGCGGATAGTATGCTTAGCAAGATGGCTTTTCAGTAGATAAAGTTGCAAGCAATTACCTGTTCTTCAGACTTCAGTAGCAGTTTCAGGTTTCAAGTACTATGTGATAGCGATGGCTGTCACCAGTCGAATGTAGAGGAGAATGATTTGAGCGAATGGCATATAGTTTTCGATGGCATGCGTGTAGGAGAACCAGAGAAGCGGCAATGAACCAATAAGCTGATAGCAATGGGCACTGCCATTTGAATAAAAGGGTGGATTATTTGCCTGTGGCTATGAACACGTTTGCAAAGCGTTGACAAACAATATAACCCAGTTTTCTTGCTTCAACCTAGAAAGTCCGTCAAGTCCCTCAACCTAGAAAGTCTCAAGCTACCACCCCTTCTCATGTTCACTTACACAAAGCCTGCTATATATAAGAACCTCACAACGAACTAGAAAATCAAAACGCGAGCTGTTGAAAATTACTATTCCAGACAGTTGGGCGACAGGCCTTATCAAAACTTGAGAGTGAAATGATTGACGACACTGCAGCAGCCAGTTTGTCTGCCTTTATTTTGAGCCTCTCATGTCAATGAATATTTATTATATAAATGAAATGATTTTCCAGGCTTCGTGCATAAATCTTCAAAATTGTTGTCAATTTTTTGCTATCCTTTTTTACATTACGAACGACAAATATTGCTCTGAAACATGGGAACACTTTTAGCGAGTTATGCGCACTCTTTCACTTCATCGAGGAATTTTTAACTGACACTAGTTTATGTAAGGCCATTGTGCGCGTGCGCATGCGCGTTCGGGGGTTGACCATGTGAATGTGCACACAAGTGCAAATTTTAACCGAAACAACATCAACTTGAACTGTAAATTGTTTTTAGTCAGTGCTTGTTAAATTTAATAAAGAGAGAAATACTGTATTTTGTTCGGCTTTAGAATTCGAATTGTAATTTAGTGCTACGCACTGAATCTTATAACTAACCAGAATAGATGGAATTTTCTATTTAGCTACAGGTATCCTAGGAGTTTTGAATCTGGTTCGTCCCGGTCTGAGGTGATGTTTAGAACCGGTCTCATGTAAACAGTTACCAAGATTTGTATGGACACCGAACTGAGTTAATGCCGGTCCGTCTGAGGTGATGTTTCGGTTCATATTCAACCGTACATATAAAGATAGCAATGAGAAACCAATAAGATGAAAATTATTGTAACTTTTGTGCCAACTATTGCTTCAGATTGAGAACACACTGCAGCTACGAAGGGAAACACTTGATACTCGACTCTTGCTGGACCTTATATACCTACATAAGCACCTTCATCTTCCCCTATTCCTAACACTTGGTCTTAAAAAACACAAATAATCTGAACACATTACAACAAGGTGTGAAAATGATATATCGGTGGATTGTAACATAACAATAACTTAAGGTAACAGTGAAAATATATAGCGGATAGTATGCTTAGCAAGATGGTTTTTCAGTTGTTGAAGTTGGCAGCAATGACCTGTTCTTCAGACTTCAGTAGCAGTTTCAGCTTTCAAGTACAATGTGAACACTTTTAGCGAATTATGCGCACTCATTCACTTCATCGAGGACAGTGACAGATGACGTTTCTTAAACCGACACTAGTTTCAGTAGGGTCATTGCGTGCGTGCGCGTACGTTTACGGAATTGACCACGTGAAACACACGTGCAACACAAATGTAATTTGTATCAGAAATAACATCAAGTTGAAGTAAATTGTTTCAGTTAGTGCTTGTTAAATGTAATAAAGTTATTTGTGACATACTACTATTTACTGCAAGAGGAACGATAAGTATTCAAAAAACGGCAATGAAGTTAAAGGTGGGTTGAAAAACTATATCATTTGCAAACTTAAATCCAGAAG
>JAOBYG010186084.1:0-10286 GCA_025403545.1 Epizoanthus stellaris
ATAAAGACACTCATTTTATTTTCGCCTTATTTCTATTTTATAAAAGCAATATAAAACGGCTGCTTGTGTCTATAAACGGTGATATAAACACTTCTTCAGTTGTAGAGCACTCGAGAAGCAAGAGAAACACTCGGCTTCGCCTCGTGTTCCTCTTAAACTTCTCTCGTTCTCTACAACTGCCAGCGTGTTTATATCACAGTTTATAGACACTCGCAGCCGTTTTATATTGCTTAAATAATAATTTATTAGTGTTTCAAAAAATATAATGCTGACACAATACTCAGTATAGTTAACTACAAAAATAAATAAATTTATTCAAATTGTCTCACTAATTGCACAACCAAAAAACATTTCATTTTTGGCTGGATGACTGAATGTCGATTTTATTTTGTCTGAATTTAGTTGCTTTTTATATTTTTCAATTTATAATGTTATTTCCTATCTGGAAATTATGCTACACTGTAAATTCAAGATTAAATAAAGTTTTATATGTGTGTATGTATGTATGTATGTATGTATGTATGTATGTATGTATGTATGTATGTATGTATGTATGCTGCAGGATAAAGTTTTATGAAGATCTATATTTGGTTTTGGCACTGATGCAAAAATATGAAAGTTAACCCAATCATTACCCTGTGTTTAGTCAAAATCAACGCCGGAGTCCTAACCCGAAACCCCAAAACTTATTCCTGAACTCTAATTTTAATCCTAATATTAACCCCAACATTATTTCTTTGACTAATGCACAGGGTAATGATTGGTTTAACTTACATATTTTAAGGGCAGTGATAGGTCTTCTACAGAAATGAAGTGAAGGAATTTGTGGATGATAACGCTACCAACATGGTAAAAAACGACATGACTGACAAATTCACCGATTGAAGACAAGTTAAGGAGCTCCTGGGTGCTTCAAGTCAGCTCTTCTCAGTTGTCTGTCAAAAGTATCAGCAACACTTGCATTCCCTTGCCTTACATGTCTTGTACACTGCATTAAATTAGCCTTTCCATTCAGATCAAGGTCCCACGAACGGTAAAACCACCAGAGGCAAAGCAAGAATGGCGACCATCTCTCTTGCCCTTCGAACTGCACGAATGTCCTCCACAAATTTGGCGACTGTTGCAAGCATTAAAGTATGTGTTGCAAAAGACAGAAAATAGAAAAACTATTAAACTACTAATGCTGAATTTTCTGGCCTTAGTATATTTTTCTGTGGCTTAGTAAATTCAAAACTAGCGGCCGGAAGTTTTTGTTTGAATTTTTAAGAGCTTCAGAGGGGTCGAGTCTGTGGCGGAAGTCAAGACCAGTACGTATGCTCTGCGCGTTATGCCGACGTGTTGGCTGCCCAAAACTATAAGCAGCTTTGTACCTTTATATTATTGACAAAGGCATTACAGCAACTTTATGCCGAGCGGGAAAATAAATGATTTTATGCTTCTTGTGACCTAAGGAATTGGTTCCAGTCTTTGGCCGAGAAACTATCGCTCATCCGAGTCACCGCAACTGACCAGCTATATAGGCTTCGGAAACCAAGTATCAGCCTCTTTTCCTTCCAAGCTGATGAATGAAGTTATTCGTGACCCGCCTCCTCCCCTTACTCCACCGTTTCTACCATAGCGGCTACTCCCTCGCCTTTGCTGGGAATATTTCCTTATTGTAGAAAGGTTGTTCTCTTTGACAACTGGTATTTTCAATAAACGGCCACTTGCTCACTCAGCAAGAGGCCAAAATATGCCAATTTTGTGGTTGTGGTATTTTGGGCATCCTCTTCCCAGCAAACAGAGCTCATCCAATGGAAAGCGCCTCATAATTTCATATAGTAGAGTTAGTATGAGGAACGAGAAGCATAAATTTATTTACAATAGCTGGGATATTTGCAGATGTTGACTTTGCATTTGATGCCATGAGAAAGAAAAATGTAAAATACAGAATTGAAATTTAAATATTGAACTAACTGTAAGGATGCTACATTTTCATATCGAAGCAAAACCAGTCCTTTTGAATCATTTGAATCCGGCATTCATCAATGATAAATGGTGGATTAAGTCACTTCTTAAAAAATTACCCTCTCAATTCCCTCCCCCCCCTGAATGAAAAGTTGGCTCCCGGAAAAATAATTTGAACTCCCCAAGAGAAATTCCTGGTCGTCCTGTACATTCTGCACGTCCTGACAACGAAATTCAACAACAACAGTATTGGTCTCTACAGAGACGACGGTCTCGCTGTATTAAAAAACATGGTCCCAAGAACTGCCGACAAAACCAGAAAGAGAATCACCGAAGCCCTCAAGAGACTGGCCTACGCATCACCGTACAATCAAACCTAAAAACTGTAAACTACTCCGATGTCACCCTCAACTTCACCAACGGAAAATTAGATCCCTTCAGAAATCCTGACAACCAGCCATTATATATCAACTCACAGTCCAACCACCCTCTGATCTCTCTGTCATTAAACAACTTCCAAGTGCTATCAGCAACAGAATTTCAAGCTTATCCTATGATAAACTGAATTTGACAAAGCAGCCCCCATCTACGACGATACGCTGAAATCGAGCGGCTTCACCGAACTCCTAGAATACTGCCAAACTAGTAACAAAGACCGCAGCAGAAAAAGAAAAAAACAGACCCAGAAACATCCTGTGGTTTAACCCCCCGCTTAGCAAAAAGCATTTTTTGCGGTTAATTGACAAGCACTTCCCAAGAGAGCAAACGTCAAGATCAGTTATAGTTGTATGAACAATGTAGCAACAATTATCAAGCCCGACAATGCAAAGATCCTTAAACCCAAAGACGGGGTGCTTTGCTGTGCACAACAGCACAAAAAGATAACAATACAATTATGTGGTGTGATTTGATAGGTTCAGAATGACGGTGGGGTGATCCATTGTTTTTCCATTGTCATTCAGATTTCCTTCGGTACACACAGAAACTACCCAAAGACGCCACCACCAACAAGAACAACGAATGCAGCTGCCTATGGCGCATGTTTAACTAACAACCTAGTGTACATGGCAACTGTGACAACAACGGAAGATGAGCAAAAGATTTATATCGACATGACTGAGCATGAATGTAAAACCCGATTTAGAAACCACAAACTATCTTTTAACAACAGGAAATATTGTGCTAGTACGGCTTTGTCGAAATACATCTGGGACCTGAAAGATGTAAATCTGCTACACACTATCAAATGGTCAATCGAAAAGCGTGCCAGAGCATACAAGAGTGGCGACAAGCACTGTAATCTCCGCCTTGCGGAAAAATGATGCATCCTTAATGCCGACAAGGTACCTCTACTGAACAAAATAACTAAAATGCTGGCAAAGTGTCGGCATGAAAACAAATTCTACGTCACCAATTTTAAACCTCCTTAAGTTCTAACGCACATATTAGCATTTTATTCGGATGATCGCCATACCGAGCGTGGAACTCGAGTAGCCGATTTTGGCAATTTTACCATAATTTTACCATAGTTTTAAACCATCTTATTTTATATGATTTTATTCTGCTCTGCAAATATTTAGTATCAAGCACTCTTGGACGCCAGTGTCGACACCAAGTTCCAAATGATATGTATGTATATATGTAAACAATGTATCTGAGTCTGACGATCTAACACAGTGTTACTGACGTTTTAGAAACCTTTTAGCAATTTAGCAAACTTTTATCCATCTTAATGTTTTAATGGCATTTTAACGTTCTTAAAAAATTAGTTTATGTCTGTCTGTCTGTTTGTCTGTCTGTCTGTCTGTCTGTATGTATGTAAGTATGTATGTATGTATGTATGTATGTATGTGTATGTGTGTGTATGTGTGTGTGTATGTGTGTGTATGTGTATGTATGTATGTATGTATGCATGTATGTATGTATATATAAATGCTGATCTAGTTTTAAAATTAATACAGTCAATTGGAAAGGATAAAAATAATTTTATTTACATAAAGTTCACTTAGTTTATGCTCACACATTATAAGTTTATTTTGCACAAATTTTATCCATGATTTGCTGTCTGATCATAAAAGACATGGTAAACAAACCAAATCTCTTCACAAAAAAATGTCAATGTCGCAGAGTACTGCAAGAAATACAGAACAAACAATACTGACTCCCAACTTGATCTCGTACTGCAAAACGGGCACACAGAAGAGATAACTAGATCTCCCTGTGGGATATTAAAAACGTTTGTCATGTGCATCCGCAAACTGAGAACATCAACTACTGTTGAATTAAGCCATGGATACTGAGTGCGCGTAGGAACCCTCAAGAACTAAAAGAACTGTCGACAAAGCTAGCGGATGAAAGGCCCCAGCTGTGAGTGACTTGAGAGTTGTGTATATACACAAGATTAGAACCTAAGATATAGCCTTTGTTAACAAATGCTGTGTTGCAGCAACTAGGTTCGTCATGGGTATTCAGAGAGTGTTGTCGTGCGTGTTGACACGTTCTTGCCGTGAGTGTTCACAAATTCTTGTCGTGGGTGTTCACAAGTTCTTTTCATGGGTATTTACAAGTTCTTTTCATGGGTGCTCATATATTCTTGTTGTGGGTGTTCACAACTCGTGCAGTGAAAGTTGATATAAACGTTTGTCATGTGTATCCACAAACTCGGAGAACAGCAACATTCCGACACACAACTATTGTTGAATTAAGCCATGGAAAAGTGCACGTAGGAACCCTAAAGAAACCGTAAATGTCAAAAGCTAAGAACTGGTGACAAAGCTAGCGGATGAAAGGCACCAGCTGTGAGTGACTTGAGAGTTGTGTATATGCACCATATAAGCACCTGATATCTTTATTGGCAGAGATGTGTGATGCATGTGCGAAATCATATGGCTCAAATAGTTAATAAAAGTGAACTACAAAGAAAGTTACTCAAAACTGGCGGTTGTAAAATTGTGATGTACTCTTAATTTCTTAAAATAAGAATACATAGCCTTTGTTAACAAATGCTGTGTAGCAACAACCAGATTCATCATGGGTATTCAGATATTTTTGTCGTGGGTGTTAGCAAACTTTGCGGTAGGTGTTCATAAATTCTTGTCGTGGGTATTCATAAGATCTTGTCGTGGGTGTTCGCAAGTTCGTGTCGTGGGTGTTCACAAGTTCTTGTCGTGGTCTTCATAAGTTCTTGTCGTGGGTGTTCACAAATTCCTGTCGTGGGTGTTCATAAATTCTTATCGTGGGTGTCCACAAATTCGTGTCGTGGGTGTTCACAAGTTCTTGACGTGGGTCTTTATAAGTTCGTATCGTGAGTGTTCACAAATTCTTGTCGTGGGTGTTCACAAATTCGTGTCGTGGGTGTTCACAAGTTCTTGACGTGGGTCTTCATAAGTTCTTGACGTGGGTCTTCATAAGTTCTTGTCGTGAGTGTTCACAAATTCTTGTCGTGGGTGTTCACAAATTCTTGTCGTGGGTGTTCACAAGTTCTTTTCGTGGGTGTTCATAGATTCTTGTCGTATGTGTTAACAAATTATTGTCGTGGGTGTTCACAGGTTTTCTCCTGGGTGTTCACAACTCGTGCAGTGGAAGTTGACATAAACGTTTGTCATGTGCATCCATAAACTCGGAGAACAGCAACTACAATCCGGTATGCAACTATTGTTGAATTAAGCCATGGATAAGTGCGCGCAGGAAGCCCTCAAGAAACCATAAATATCAATAGCTGATACCTGGTGACAAAGCTAGTGGATGAAAGCCACCAGCTGTGAGTGACTTGAGAGTTGTGTATATGTACCAGATAAGCACCTGTCGTAATTATTGGTGGAGCTTTGTGTTGCATGTGCGAAATCATATGGCTCGAATAGTTAATAAAAGTGAACAACTTAGAAAGTTACGGTTGAAAAAATGTGACCTTCTCTCTCTTAATGTCTCAAAAGAAGAAGACATAGCCTTTGTTAACAAATGCTGTGTAGCAACAACCAGGTTCGTTTCCAATAGGAGTACGTTTTTGCCATCTTATTTTCCGAAATATCCAATTCACTAGTTGAGGTAGTTTCATAGCATAGATATTGTAAAACATTTATTCACGAAGCGTGGCAGGTGTTTATGTAAATCCTATCTAAGTGCGTTTACAAACCATATTAACCATATATGAATTATTCTACAGTATCTCTTCATCCTGCATTGTATGTGCACCTTTTTATCAGTGCAGATATGTTTCAACTTCTAACCAAAATTCCACAGGGTCCATTGCAGTATGAAATAGATATATTAATTAAATGAAGTGACAGAATTGCCATAATGGCTGCGGTCGCATTAGAGACTAACATTGGTGTTACTAGTGTAACACCAAATTGTCGGTGTTTAGAGGCCTTTAGAATTCTAAACACCGAAAATTTGGTGTTGCACTAGTGTTAACACCAGTGTTAGGTTCTAATGCGACCGCAGCCAATATCATAATAGTAACATAATAAGTTAATAGACAGCATGGTCAAAACCTCTGGATTTGTTACCTGTAGTTCCAGAGGTTGACGCCATTCACCCTTCGGTGCAGCCTAAACTTTTAACCCATTTATGTTTGCGATTAATAGTGCCTGGAATTAGCGAAATAATGCCTGCTATGGAAGAGTTGGCAATTTAATTAATGATATGTTTTCGTTTTATTTTTATACATCTGCAATAGAGCAAAGACTTGTTTTCGTACACGATTCGTAGTTTTAGTTCCTAGTGATATATATTTAGAGATGACATAACAAAGAGAGACAGACAAAACGTAAGCAAAGGTTTTGAAAATCAGTAGCCTCTCTCAGACACATTTTCCAACTGAGTTCCAAGGTTAAAATGTGATGACCCACTGACTCCCTATATGCTGATCAAAAATAGCACAAACCACTGATCAAGAAATACCGTGACTGATTAAATCACGGTATCAGTACTTCCTACCTGTGTTATAAGTTTGGAACGTGTTCGAAAGTTTTCCTGGTTGATATCAGTAGGTGTCCGTTCATGTTTATTCTCAACATTAAAATTTAATCTCCAGTCATACGCTTCGCTGCAATCATCTCATGATCTCTCGTGATGTGTTCATTTAGCGATACAGAAGTTGTACGAGTTCAGTTCGTTAAAGACGGTCTACAAGATACAGCATCCGTTGAGCAGAAGTGTGGCGTGAGTTCTGCTAAAAGCTGATAAGGTCTTGCTTTCCAAAGTCTTATCAAGGTAAGATACAATAGCTTTTCTCTTTTAACAGTCCGGCAAACACTTAGAGAACTTACAAAGAACATTATAACAGATTGATTTCATAAAAATGAAAGAAAAGAGAGTTGACATTGTCTTTCTATTTCGACATTATTGTTTAAATTTCTATTCACTGAAATGTAAACGAGACCCGAGTCTTATTTATGTTATGAAGGGTAGGTTCGTTAGACGTCTCTACAACATAATATTACTGAAATGACCAAGATCATTATCTAACAAAATTGTGATACAACTCCTTCCATGATTAGGTAAGCCCATTTCTAGTTCTGTAATTAATACATTTTTGTTAGTTGCAATTGATGCACTATTTATATTCATTGATCACCTAGAACAGCTGACTCATTTTCTTGCCGATGGCATTCCCTTCCTTGTAATGTACTTTAAGCAGTTTGTTACCCATATTGTTGTTCAGGTATGTTGTTTGTTTTTCGAGTGCAGGAGAGAAACCTCGTGTCTCAGGAAGTGACTACAATGGCGTACGTTAGTGGTCCAGGATGGGCAGTGTTTCTACTGACTTTGAGTTTAGGTATGTCGATTTTCCCAATCTCTCAAAAGTCCCTGACAAATAACCGTTTGACTGATACACTAGGGACTTCAAGCAGTTGGTACGGCTACGGGGATGAGAACGGTAGACCGATACATTTTCGTAATGAATCGAATTTGGCGATATAGGGGGTGGGCACATATTAGGGTCCAGGAGATCCTGTAGAAAATACACTAGCTTATAAAGACAGAAATTATGGGTAAGAGATGGGTCATCATATGGCCGGCGTCTTTGAGTCGGATGTGATGTATGAGATCACCTGACCAATAGAAATAAGTTAAGCCAAAAAATACATTATTTTAAGTGCCATATGTATTTAGAGGATTTGAAACCACTAATTGGCGGCACTGTAGTTGGTGAGTGGGGACTCGTGGTTTTGCTCGTTTTAAGCAACCAAGGACGAAAACTTCGACTACGACAGCAGAGAACAAAAGTTTTAATTACAGAATACAATAACCTGCACGTGAATATGCACCAAGCTGACCACCTGTCACCCGTCGTCTTTGTAAATACAACGAGAAAAGCCCAATGTTTGGTTTTGTAGACAACGAGAACGTCAAAATATAAATTTTCCGGGTATTAGTTTGGCTTCAAAACTAGGGTCTCAAATATTTCTACAATTCGCACTCTTTCACACAAGTTGCAATAAAAACCAATGGATGATACATAAGGGAAAATAGAAAACAAGAAAGTTGAATTTCACGAGCCATCGTCGTACTCGTTGTCGTACTAGCTGCTTATAGTTCCTACTGTTAGTCTAAAGACAAGGAAGAGAGAGCTTGCAGTGTAAATTGTTGTAAATTGTCATCGTGTACAGTATTACTATGCGAACAGTTTTGACATTGCTTTTCACCAAGGGAGGATAGATTTATGAACAATATTTAGGTACTACGTTTGTCCTTTCATTTTTTATGAGAAAAATATTCATCGAGCTCTATAACCGACTCTAAAAAAGGTTACGTATTGTGGAGATACATTTGCGGTTTTTAAAACTTTTTTTAGTACTTCATTTGTTTTATTGTTCCTCAGTTCTAAGGAAAATACTTCTGTTACTTTAACTGATTTTTCATTCAGCGTATATGTGTAAAGGGGGGACATATTTACCATACACATGTATACGTGTACTATTCTGACCTTAATTATTCATTTTCTCACTTTGTCGGGGGAAGGGGTAGGGGTTCCCGCGAATTCAAGTTGTAGCTTCTTGGAATAACCGACGTTTTGGGACGTAGCTTGCCCATGCAGCTAAATTAAGTTTACATCCCAGTTGTTGCAACCTAAAGAGCAAACTTTTAAGGAATATACATGGGACATTGAAAATGTTGCTGCCAATCAGCCATTGTTACAAATCCTCCATTCATGAGAGGTGCTGACAAATATTCTATAATATCGCTGATTGGAATTTTGTCACTGCCATGTGTCATCAAATGATATTATATGAGACCGGAAGTACATCATGAGAGAAGTGTATAACGATATTTCATGCGCGTACAGTTTCTCAACCAATCAAAAGGTCTCATCTTATCTACATAGTGATTGTGTTACGGAAGTTGGAGATCACACCGAGCGAGAAGATGTTAAAAAGCACTGACCTTCCTCGACAAACCTTGAGAGTACTCGCAATTAGAAACATTCATTAGAAACCTAAAACCTGCTTCACACCACAGGCAGACAATCCGCACAGAACGTCGCCAGTGACGTAATGTTATCTTTCACGGTATTTGATCTCAGTCATTTGTTTTAATTTAACGGTCGTTCTTGGGTTGGTCTGAATGATCGAAAATACTACAGCTTGAAGTCTGTGATCCCCAAAACACAAAATACTGAAGGCCAGGTAAATAAAGTTTATTTGTGTTGTCTCAATTCATTTGATGCGGTTTTGGGACGATTATTTCCTCACTCCCTGTGAACGCCCGCCCCGCCGCCGTGCTTGTGCTTGCGTTGATATCAGTTCTAGTGTAAAAATCCCTGTGCATATTGCGTTTGCCTCGCCAACATCATTTGACTTATGTGACGTTTATATAGCCTTTATGAACAAAAAAAAAATTATTGCTTGCTATGATAATAATAATAATAATAATAATAATAATAATAATAATAATAATAATAATAATAATGATCTTTATTCTAAGAGGGTAACACTTAAAAGCTAAACCTTTACCGGGCTTTTTTGGCCTCAATGTATCGGAGGGGGGAATTCGTCCTCCCACTTTACTTGGCATTCTCATTAATTGGTTCATGATATAAGTTTTGGTAAGTAGTAATGATGCTGATGACGTCATTGGACATTATAAATCCGCCATCTTGGATTCCCTGGTGGCCATCTTGGATTAACCAAAAATTCGACTTCATTAGAAAGAACGGGAATTAGAAAAAAGTTATGTTTTTGGCATAAGTACCAATCAAAAATACTCTTGCTATGACAACGGGGAAGACCATTGAACTATGATTGGTACATCGTACATCCGTCCGTGGACAGGGACGTTAAGCCGTTGGTCTAGTCTCTCGACGTTCTATCGGGGGACTTAAAAGAACCCACGCA
>JAOBYG010186195.1:0-10285 GCA_025403545.1 Epizoanthus stellaris
TGTGTACAAGCTCACCTATACCGGTAGCAGGGTTCTGTACGGGTCTGTCTATGTGTGTACAAGCTCACCTATACCGGTAGCAGGGTTCTGTACGGGTCTGTCGATGTTTGTACAAGCTTACCTATACCGGTAACAGGGTTCTGTACGGGTCTGTCTATGTGTGTACAAGCTGACCTATACCGGTAGCAGGGTTCTGTACGGGTCTGTCGATGTTTGTACAAGCTTACCTATACCGGTAGCAGGGTTCTGTACGGGTCTGTCTATGTGTGTACAAGCTCACCTATACCGGTAACAGGGGTCTGTACTGGTCTGTCTATGTGTGTACAAGCTCACCTATACCGGTAGCAGGGTTCTGTACGGGTCTGTCTATGCGTGTACAAGGTCACCTATACCGGTAGCAGGGTTCTGTACCGGTCTATGTGGGTACAAGCTCACCTATACCGGTAGCTGGGTTCTGTACGAGTCTGCCTATGTGTGTACAAGCTCACCTATACCGGTATCAGGGCTCTGTACGGGTCTGTCTATGTGTGTACAAGCTCACCTATACCGGTAGCTGGGTTCTGTACGGGTCTGTCTATGTGGGTACAAGCTCACCTATACTGGTATCAGGGTTCTGTACGGGTCTGTCTATGTGTGTACAAGCTCACCTATACCGGTAGCAGGGTTCTGTACGGGTCTGTCTATGTGTGTACAAGCTCACCTATACCGGCAGCAGGGTTCTATATGGGTCTGTCTATGTGTGTACAAGCTCACCTATACCGGTAGCAGGGTTCTGTACTGGTCTGTTGCAGTACCGTGTAACCCCCTTGCTTTTAATCCTGCTTGCTATTGGGTAAGATGCGGGGTCTCTGTAGCGAAAGCGGTTTGTACTCTGTAGGCTGTACTTTATAACTGGTGGAAGCCGACCTGTAGAAAGCCATAATAAAACGTCAGAGAGGGGCGTTCGTTAGATACTGGGTGTTTATTGGCATAGTCACGGTAAATTTGTCCACTTCTTAATTCAGTTTCCTCCAAATAACTGACAAATTTTAACTTTGTAAATTTGTTATGCTCTTCAATATCTGTAGCTGTTTCTTCCTTCTCTACGTAATTAGCCCGAAACACTGTCAATTCAAATTTGTCTTTAGAAGTGACAAATAATAAACTCGTAAAGAAACCAGAATGAAAGATCAACTTCGCTCCCAGGCTCCTTTCACTTGCGGCCTTCCTCGAGAGAAGGTACCTCTTGAGAAGATATCCCGGGAACGGGATTAACTGAAGTATGCTTAACTATAGAGGGAACTAAATAAATAATAAATAAGTAATTATTAAAACAAACCTCTGGTTATTGAATTTCTAGCATTTTGATTGGCTCCACAACCTATGGTTATCAGGTCATAACCATCAATCATGCCTTATATGGTAAACAGCTGTTTCTGAAAACGGAAATAAACTCTAAACTCCGCTTGGTTTACACTACATTTCACTTGTTTTACACAAAAGAGAAAAAGTGAAGTTTGTCTTAGTATTTAGTAAAACAATTATTCCACTCACACTTATTGGATATGAGACGATTATAGCCAACTCTGCGCTGCGTGCCTCTTTGGCTATCTATCACCTCATATCCAACGCGTGTTCGTGCAATAATTGTTTTAAAAATATCCATCGCCAAGCCAGTGATACCGGGTGGGATAATTGTTTTAGTAGGTACATTGATATGTACAAACCAGTGAAATAGCCACGTGTTCTGCGATATAGCTGCCTCGTTCAAAGCAAGAATTTCATTGTCCGAAACAGCAGCAAACCGAGACGTCATTTCGTCTCCAATTGCAAGGAGATGAATGGTGCTGGATATACCGAGTTGGAGTAGCCAATCAGAGCGCACGAAAAATATTATTTTTGCACTGGTTTAGTAATGCACCTTTTCAAAATCCCCACTCTGGGGTAGATAAATATGGTCAAGTTAAAAACTGTGACTGACTGGCTGCACTACAAATATTGGTCAAATGCCCGACCCTCGGGCTGGCAAGAGTGGGCATATGCCCCCCATCTGCCCCATCCCCACTCCGGCATAAGGCATTGATAGGTGTATAAGTACTAATACCGCCTTCTCGCGTCTTTTTGATTACCTTTTCGATGAAAATAAGGGTTTGTATACTGATTTGAAATGATAAACTTCCAGGAGTTTTTCAGTGTAGAAAATATATTTTCCAGGACCCTGTTTTCTATATTATTTCACGGCACTAATGATAAGAATTTCTGCACTTATAAACCTTTTCAACTACAAAACAACTGTGTTGTGAAGTCCAGATATAAATTTTACTAAAGCTGTATGCCTCCAAATTGTGTGAGTTTAATCACTTGTTTAAAAACACTACAAAACACTACTAATATTGCTGCAAAATTCCAACAGTGTTCCAGGAGTTCACAAAAATAATTGGTTTTCAGGGCCCTGTAAGATCATGAATTCCAATTTTGAAATAAGAACAATTTTTCTTCCTTTTTATCGCAAATCCAGCCCGAAGTGTACATTAAGGCGGATTTACACGCTACGATTTGTCAGCCCGATTCTCATTAAAAAATGTATGAAATCAGGCTGAAAATCGGCCCGATTCGAAAATCTGTTGCACTGCAACAAATTTTTAGGAATCGGCCCGATGGTTTGTAATTAGATATCGAGCCCTGATTGGCCATGGAAATACAACACCCTGTGAACGGGTGTTATTTTTTCTAAAACCTAATTAGCGGCTCAAATCGGGCCGATAAATCGTAACGTGTAAATCGGCCTTTAGGCTGATTTGCTATAAAACGTAAGAACAGTGAGCCTCGACCGAAATTATCAGGTTCTAAAAAAGAAACGTGTGGTTTGTGAATTTGTTGTTACCAGTAGCCAATGAAATGCGCTTCATTTTGTCTCAATGGGATATGCACGTATTTGGAGTTTTACATGAAGTAATCCCGTCTATCATACAATTATCCTATTGGCTACTCGTAACCACATACTATGCATGCAAAACTTACTGTATGAATTAACTCTGTCGACGGTTTGGCCTGTCGCACTGTAACATTTCTCTTTCTCTTTCTGGTTTTTAAATTGCTATAATCACAAGGACTTTTGGAAGCCCTCGACTTTAGCATTTTGATGTGTTATGGCTTATTCAGGTCCCCTGTCGTCGACGTCTCTGCTTCCCTCAACAGAGGAAGACTGGGGCGAGCTTCACGGAGTCAAAACGACCGCGCAGACCTTTCCCCCCAGCCTGCAAATCAGACGTCCTCATCTGCCTCGAAAGAGTTTTCTCCCCGAGAGAGAGACGTCTGCATAAACTAGCCGTTAATCCCGTCCAGTGCCGTCACTGCGCCAGATCGTTACATTCAGTCAGTTCTGTATGTAATATAAGTACCAATCATCAGTTCCCTGACTCATTTTTCTTTTTTCCCTCTGCCACGATTAGCATTTGCTATTTGCGGGTGGGAAAAAGTGTAACTTCAATGTAACTTGTGAGTTTGAATAAATTGTTGTTGTTGTTGTTGTTGTTGATCTTCATAGTGGATTTGTTTGGTCGGTTCCGTTAATACATTTAACAATCATTCCACAAACACGCGTTGGATATGAGCTGATAGATAGCCACTCATATCCAACAAGTGTGAGTGGAATAATTGTTTTATTCAAATACTAAGATAAACTTTACTTTTTCTGTTTTCAATTTTGTGTAAAACAAGCAAAATGTACTGTAAACAAAGCGGAATTTAGAGTTTATTTCCGTTTTCAGAAACAGCTGTTTTCCATATAAGGCATGGTTGATGGTTATGAGCTGATGACCATCGGTTGTGGAACCAATCAAAATGCTAGAAATTCAATAACCAGAGGTTTGTATTTAATAACTTTTGTTGTCATATAACAGTATGATATATAGCCGCCTTCTTGCTGTTTGGTTTGTACACAAAAATAAGGATTGAAATATGAAAGAAGCGAGGCTCGTTCTTCACGGTCTATGATTTATCGTTCCGTGTTTGTGTGAATAATAAAACAAATATTGACAAGAAACAAGCAGTGTAGCTTAAAGGCTCATTTGCGACCAAGATCCTTTGCGAGAGTTTGTTATTGTTTACATATTATCAATTACAGTTCGCCTTTACTGTCGCAGCCCACACGGGGTTTTATACTCTTTATTTATTAGAGTAATAAAACTGAAAAACATTACAACAGTTTCCCGGCTATATCATAGGAATTTCTAATTTCAGAAAATAATCTTTCGATGTCGTTTAACCAAGACACCATTACAAATGAAGAAATCATGCGGATGGCTGAAATAGAAAACCTCAGCGATGATGTCAGAAGAAGGAGATGGAAGTTCATTGGCCACGTTTTGAGGAAAGAATTTGACAATGATTGCAGGATTGGTTTAACATGGACGCCAGAAGGGCGCCGAAAGCGGGGCCGACCCAAGACAACATGGAGAAGGACTGTGGAAAGGGAGAGAGCTGGATGGATGTCCTGTAGTGAGGTGCACACCGTAGCAGCTGATAGAGCTGGTTGGCGGCATAGTGTTGAGGCCTTGTGTGCCAGTTGGCATGATGGAGATAGGTGAAGGTGATACTATTTAGACCTCCTTTCAGGCAAAAGGAATGAAGTTTACATCTTTAGGATCGTTGTGACAATTAACCAGCCATGCATTTCACTTGCAATTGTTTATGAAATACTTTGATGTTTACTTTTTAATCATGGATTTCAAGGGTTCTTCTTTTGCTCTGAGTATGAATAACATTTTGATTAAAATGATCTTCGTCAGGTATTGAGAAAGGTTTTTAAAATAAAATCAACAACTGATAGAGCATTTACAAACTTGAAATGGCTAACATAATGTTAATTAAGTGGAGTGTTTGGGTTAGTGCTCCTCGTAAGACACCATGGAATACTGCTGACCCTACGATTACCACTGTCCTTGAAACTAACCCAAACCTGTTCCATAACTCCAACCCTAAAATGTTGAACTAGTAGCATTAAATACTTTGAGAGTTTTGTCAGTGGTTGAAAGGAGTACTAATACCTTGTTGTGTCACCACATGTAGTGTATTATGTTGTTTACTGTTCTCAAGATAAATCCTTTATAGATGACAACTGTTTGTTAGCAAGTGAGGCCAGCCATAGACCTGTTGTCAAACATACCAACCTTGCTTTTCCCAGATGCTTGCATTGTATGTAGCTCATGCTGTAGCAATAAAACCCACATTGAATACCAGTTATATAAGCTTGGCTGTAATTTGCTTTGTTTGTCCGTCAGGGTCCTGTCAAGGTCTTCAAGGAACACACTGCAGAGGTTAGGATCCGATGGGCGTGTAAGCCCTGTTTTATAATTTTGCAAGCGACAGATGTGCGGGTCCAGGGTGAAGCTCCCCCAAGAAAGTTTTAAAGTTGGCTCTCTGGAATGCTATTTCCTGCATTTTTGACACTGAAAATGCGCTTTTTTCCCAGACACAACTACATAATCGAAAATGAGATAAATATAGGATATGGAATGTTTTAACACAGTTTAACAACAGTTAAAAAACTGACTCCTGGAAAACTCCTAGAAAATCAAGTAAACCCAGACTGTGCGAAAATCCTTTTTCTTTTCGTCTTTCAAAAAGAAAATTACTGGGAAATTTATTTAAATTTACTGCCTTTTCACTTCAAAATACTCCTGGAAAACTCCTGGAAAATGTCTAAAACATTTCCTGGAAAGTCCTGCAGTTTTGAAACTTAAGAAGTGTATGAACCCTGAGTGGAATACTACCCATTGCATACCAATGAATATGCAATGGCTTTCCAGCCTTCTGATTGGCTGTGTTGTTTATGGCATGGGATAAATAGACGATATTACATGGCCGCGCGGAGATCCGATTTTTATCTTCGAGTGTTGATATCTTGCAAGAGTGAGCGAAGCGAACAAGTGAGAGATATTTTCAACACGAGAAGATAAAAATCGTATCTCCAAGCAGGCCATGTAATGTTCTGTTTATCATTCGTCAAGCCATAGATGTTCTGAAATTTCCGGAAATCTTCGGAAAATTTTCGGAAAGGCTTGGAAACATTTGGAAAATATTTTGACCATATTTATAAATTTTCGAAAAAATTTCGGAAAATCTTCAGAAAACTTTGGTATTCTTCAGAAAATGTTCAGAAATGTTCGGAAGAACATTTTGAACGTATTTAGAAATATTAAAACAAAAGTTCGGAAAATCTTCGGAAAGCTTTGGTGATCTTCGGAAAATTTTCGGAAACACTCGGAAGTCAGATGTCTGGAGCTGCTGTACGGTTACGCGAGGCTCGACAACGTGGCCGTAGCTTGTGATTGGCTCAGGAGTGCCACGTTGGGAAAACTGTTGTTAAACACATGTGTTTTTATATGATATTTAAACACATGTGTATTATCACTTTTATTCTGCGCGTAAATCCTGGTAATTTATGGCTTGGTGAATAATAATACATTATAATTGAGAGTTGTTTGCACTACCTACATCTATATCCTTAATTCTGTGTAATAATATATTATCAATCCATGGTCATTTTAAATTTTGTGATACACACAGGTTCATTGTATGGTGTGTGGGACATTATCAAAGAAGAATGATCCATTCTTAGGTAAGTATAGATTGTTCTTAATCTACTCATGAAGGTACATGTACATGTAGTACTTCAACAAACATACCGGTAATGCTTCAAACCTTGAATTGTGCAAGATTATTTTTGAACAGACATAAGTTTTTAAGTCAAGAATTGGGAGTGATTGTTACGTACATGTATTGTGTCATATAATTACGGATGTTTTATCACATGATTATGAGCACTTCATGGTTTGGCTTAGACATAATTGACTTTTCTCTTTGAAACTTTTTGCATTAATCTTTTATGTGATAAAATAATTATGGCAAGTGGAAAATGTATATATATTGTATTAAGCAGATTTCATGAATGAAGGAATGAGGGAATGCATTCACGAATGAACAAATGAGTGAATGAGTGAGCAAATGAATGAAGTAATGAATGGATGGATGGGTGAATGATTGGATTACACGGACAATAATATGGTTGGATGGTTGGGGTGTCAAGTGATTTGTTAGAATAAATTATTGATTGTTTCTTGTTGCAGATCTCTCACTGGAGATTCCATTAGAATATCAAATGAGAAAGTCAAAATCGAGGGACAGTCCAATGTGCCAGATAGAAAGTAAGTTATTTTAAAAGTAAGAAATATTGCCCAAGGTTGTGTCAGGGTTCCCACGGATCCTTAAAAAGTCTTAAAAAGTGTTATTTTTAATTTTGTATTTTCAAGGCCTTGAAAAGGTCTTAAATATTGGAAAATTGTTTCTCAAGGTCTTAAAAGGCCTTAAATTTATGTTCAAGTCAAATGTATTTTTTCTAGTGGTTAAATTCTGAAGTGTTGTAGCAATTTTTTCACTTGTAGCTTTACAATCATGAATCCTTTTGCTCAAATGACCCACTCAAGGCTGAGGTTGTGTGGATGGTGGTCACCAGTTGTACAGCTGTAACAATAACATTGGGTCTCTCTTTGCTATTATGTTTCCTGATAGTGGAATAACTAGTACATTCAAATGTGGGCAAGACAAAACCGGTTTATAATAGGTCTTAAATTTTCCAAGCTTGGGCCTTAAAAAGTCTTAAAAAGACCTGTCTTAAATTTACTGGGTTGTTGGCTGCAGGAACCCTGTGTGTGTATACTGTACATATTTTATGTGTATATGTATGCCTGTGTGTGTGTGTGTGAGTGTGTGTGTCTGTGTGTGAGTGTGCATGTGTGTGTGTGTGTGTCAGTGAATGAGTGTGCATGTGTGTGTGTGTGCATATATGTGTGAGTGTGTGTGTGTGTGAGTGTGCATGAGTGTGCATGTGTGTGTGTGTCAGTGAGTGAGTGTGCATGTGTGTGTATGTGTATGTGTGTATATATGTGTGTGTGTGTGTGTCTGTCATTTTAGTAGTAACCATTGTCTCTGTTTGTTCAAAAGGTTTTAAGTCACAACAGTCTAGAATAAATTTGAAATATCATGTTCTATCTCCTCGTGGTGACAGCAGATCACTCTGAATCTAATTTCATAATTATAATGCCCTTAGCAACGGCTGATTTCTTCACATCACAAATACCCTGAAAGTCAAGAAGTTGCCAGATCACTTACGTGTACCTCAAGACCTAACTAGTTAAATTTCTCTGTCCAGAACTCGTATATTAGATCTACACTGTCTAGTTATTTTTGTTTTCTCTTCTTGTTGTAACTCCCCATTATCCTTTGAATTCAGAACATGGAAAAGTGCCATAGTTTCATAACTTTCAAACATTACATCCAATCACATAGTAGATTTTGTTTCTATGATCTTATTTAAATTTCCATAGCAACTGTTGATATTTTGATGTCACAGCTGGTCCCACTCATCATTATATATGTGGTTTGTGTTTATTCTCATTTGGTCATCTTTTGCAGATTGTTTGTCACATTTTGTACAACTGGAAGAGTTGACGGAATCTGAGTACTACATGTGTGCATCCTGCAAGAAAAGACAACAGTCAACGAAACAACTTTGTATAAAGAGACTACCAAACGTAAGACACTGGTTAATATACAGAAGATAATTATTATATTACAGGATTCCTGGGGTCATGGAAAGGTTGTGGAAATGGGAGGAGGAGGAGGAGGAGGAGGAGGAGGAGGAGGAGGAGGAGGAGGAGGAGGCTGCCCACCCCTTCCTCTTAGTGTTGCTATACTGGCTACGTAAATTACATTGTTCAAACAGGGTACGAAATCAACAGGGGATAACCGACCAAAGCCGGTTATTATTGACAAGGGCCAGTTAAAATGCTTGTTGGCTCTTGTAACTATGTTGGAGTTGGTACATGTACATGTAATACCTAAAAGTTGCCATCAACGTTTCACTCAACATTGTTGGCTCTTGTAACTATGTTGGAGTTGGTACATGTACATGTAACACCTAAAAGTTGCCATCAATGTTTCACTCAACATGTTGCCCGAAAACGTGTTACCTTGACATCGCTTTTAAGCTCTAACTCTCAATTAAGTGCCTCCTCTAGAATCTAAAATTCTAAGTACTCCATCTTGAATAAGTACCCCACAAATAAGTGCCCTCTCCTAAAAATGTAAGAGAATCAGATAAATATATTAATATTAGTCACCTATTTAGATTAATATTTTTGTCGAATCCTTCAGTTTTCAAGTAATTAGATTTTCAAACTTTAAATTTCTAGATTACTGTAGAATGCGCTTTGAAAATTTTATTGAAAAAGCGCTATATAAATTTTTATTATTATTATTACAGTTTAGTGAAGATCTGGTTGTTGAGTAAGAAATGTGGCTAGATCACATCAAAGAAGTCAGTACAGCAAACCAGACTGGCCTTTTTAACATTTTTCATTTTTCTTATTATTTTGACTTGATGCTTTCAATATTATATTTTTTCTCATGCAAGGAAACAGTGTTTGAGTCTCGGTCCTTTTTGTTAACTTCAAACAATGTGCCAGCTTATAACACCGAGATGGCTCAAAATCTATTTATAACTGTTATTCAGGTGTCTGGTTTCATCACCCCACGCGAAGTCAACCAACCCCACTGATTGGGCGATATTTTTAAACAGTCTTCAGGACACTGCATGGGGTTAAGCTGGTATATTGCCTTTAATGCCCCTCCCCTACAAATTTGAAGTAAGTGCTGAGGAAATGCGCCCATACCAGTTTAACTTGATACAGACTGTCCACAGTAGTTAGTATTTACTTTTTTTGTCATATACAGGTCTTGTGCCTTCATTTAAAGAGGTTCAAATTCCAGTCATTCCTGCGAAGTAAAGTGGACACCGATGTTCAGTTTCCACTCAAGACATTAGATATGAAACCATACGTCCTAGAAGACAAGGTAAACTGAAATATATAGTTTTGAAATATTTGTTGTTAAAAGTTTGAAGTTTATTCAAGTGACATTTCATTTATTAGGCCTAGTTTAGACATTGTCTCAACCCAACAGGAGTTTCAGACATTGTATCCTTCCTCACCACACAGATATAACATCTGAAATTTGTGTTGGGTTTAGGTGTTCCAAAAATGACAAATTTTATCCAGACAAATTATTTTAATTCATATTAGTTAAATAAATACTACCAACTCTTTCTCAAAATGTATCTAGCCATTTGCGTGATTCGATGAGTGCTCACAAAATAAATTAAATAAATCTGGACTAAATTTGTTGATTGTGCGATGCCTAAGCCAGACCTCACAATCCCCAGCAGATGACTACAATATAGTCGAGG
>JAOBYG010186306.1:0-10283 GCA_025403545.1 Epizoanthus stellaris
ACAGAGACAGAGACAGAGACAGAGACAGAGACAGAGACAGAGACAGAGACAGAGACAGAGACAGAGACAGAGACAAATAATAACATTGTTTATATTTTGTTCCTAGTTCCCGTGCTGTTCTTATCTGAATGGTATTCGTAACAGGCGCCCTTTGCCTGTGACGTCACGGGAAGGCAGAAATGTCCTCTAACTACTAGGCCTCACGGCATGTTCTACTATTGTACGCCTCAGAGTGAGAATTCTGGACGCTGGACTGAATTGACACCACAAACTAATATATTACGACGCCTCTTCGTTTCCTCCAAAGACGGAAACCAGAAGATTATGTGGACCGATCATAAAACGGTTCGCTTCGTTTCGTGATTGTGTCATCTAGTTAAAAATGACCACACCCAAAGTAGCATTACATTATCCCGAACTGTGTTGTGGGTATTACGGTCCACATTAATTTGTAGTTGTAACTCGGGCCTTAGTTCTGTTTGTTTGTTTTGAAGCCTGACTGGGCTTAGCTGGTATGATCAGTATTTCAATATGACAACAGCAAGGCAATATCAAATTACACTGACACTATTGTGTCTAATTCCTATATTTTAGATGTCTTTGGTTTCAACAAGTTTGTGGTGTGTTTCACTTCCAACTCCAAGGTGGTTATTTTCAACTATAGAGCAAGGCCATCAAAATACAAACTTTACCCAAGCAGACCAGACGTGTCAGCAATATATGCCGTCACTGATTCTATGTATCTCCGACTATACACTGTTCTTGCAAGCCGGGTAAATCTAGATACAGAATTAAATTGGCACTCGAACACACATTGACCTATGCTATTTTAATAGCTAATAACAGGGTACGCCATTGGGTACGCTACTCCCACACTGAATATTGTTATACTAATAATATATTGTGGTGCTCTATTTTAATACTAGTTTTTGTAATTTTAGTTTCTGCAATCATTTCGAGGGCCATCTGAAAATTGTCTTGTAGTTAACTCTCGGTAAATAAACTGTTATTATTATGCAGAAATCTCCTAACAGATTCTTAAAGTACAAACGCTGAAAGTTCGAATTGAAACTCTGAAAGTTCCTCGAACCGAAAACATCCACTCGATCGAGTTCTGGGTTGCAACTCTGCCAACAACGTCCCGTGACGTCACTCTCATGTGTACGATCGACTGGGACCCAATCTCTACAATTATTATTATTAATAATAATATCAATCTCAAAAAGAAAATATATCGTTGTTTTCTGTTTGCATTATCATTTTACCTTAAAAACTTTGAAGTACATACACATTACACAAATAGACTTGTTTCAATACATATGCATTATGAGTATTGTCTTTTTGTTTTTATTTTGCACGACTTTTCAAATCTGCACTTGATAATAGACGAACTTTTGTAACGAAAGCGTTAATGAACTAAGGCCGATTCGACCGATCCCAATCATGTCGGATGTTCAAGATATATGTTAGTATGAATTACATGTACTATTCAAGAAAGGACGAGGATTTCCAGTAACATATCGAATTTTCAATATTTGTGCTTGCATGATAATGCCTCTGTAACAAGTCGTTTGGTATAGTAACAGCAACTCTACAGGACCGGTTCCCATGCCAGTATACAAACCAAGAAAGCTGAGAGAGTTTTTATTCTCCGACCTCACATGGAACCGGCAAAATCTTTCGGATATTTGGTTCCCGCCAGACTGACCCTGTTCAGGATGCAGGACCGATCCGTTCTCTCGTGTTCGCGCGCGGGAAATACTTTGATGGCCGCACCTGTTCAGGTTAACAGTAAATAAATCGTCATAACATTTTGACTTTCCATCACATTTATCGAAGTATGAGTCAAACAAACTGGAAGTTTTACATTGTCTTATATTCCTGTATACGACTGAACTACGAAGGGAGGTTTTTCTCAGAACGGATTTCTCACTCGATTCTTAAACCTGATATTGTTCTTTCCGAAATTCTTCTCAGAATTAAAACCACAATATTGTTCTGAAATACTAATTTGGATTACTGATATGAATAGCAACATCACGTCAATGGAACGGCAACCAACTCGTTTATGATACTAAAAGTAAAAGTCTGAGAGAGCTGATATTCGGAACCAAAAAATAATGTAATTTTCATATTTTCATAATTCAAGATTTAATCTAGCTTTCGTGACGGAATTGGGGTTTAAATTGTTTATATTGCCCGAACATTATTAAATAAATATTTTGTTTGGAGAGTTTGTGGGAAATTATTTATTTGCACCAAAAGATCGGATTAAAATTAAAAATCTATTTAAAATTGAAACGTAATCATAGAATGTTTAGTGGACTCTGATCTCTACCCGATACAACTCAGCGACTGAGTCTGGTTTGACACCTGGAATATCTGCAATATACAGATGACAGTATGTTAAATTCTAGGGTATATAAAGTGAATAGAGTTGGGAATTTAAAAAGACAAAGTAAAAAATATAGAGAATCACAAAAATGCAGCAGATTGGATTGTTTGGAAAGGTCACGTACTCAAGATCTAAGAAATGAGTCTCTTGTGAAATTACCTTATAAATTGATGTTAATTGGGCGAGAGATAGAGTTATTACACGGACAACACGCGGTTAAGATCTAAGGTTTTCAAGCTTGAATGGTGTTAAGCTGGTCGTGACTATCTTCTCGTTTCGCCAGTTTTCAATCTTGCAAATTTTCGTGACCCCTTATCACAGCTTCATGCTATATTTCAATTGAAAATATAATCTTTCGAAAGATACAAGTTCTTGTCTTGGATCGTTGTTTTTGCCTTTTGAAGAAACCGACTTTTTCGCCCGAGGCAGCGGGCCATTAAACTGTGTATAATTTCTGTATTAGCAATATCCCATTTCTGTGAAGTCGCTGATGATTAAATATCAGCTGCATTATTTTCACAAGTGTAGTCCACTGGTTAAGTAAGCAAACATTGATCAACTTGGAAAATTGTTTAAAGAGACAACAAGATTAATCAAACTTCCACCGCGTACTCAGTGCCATATGAATGACAGACTAACAAAGGAAGCGGTTACTGAATGAACTTCGCCTCAGAAAAAGAACGGTGGATTTTTTTACCTCCAACATGAACACTAATGGATAGTTGTTTGGGAAGAATAAACAGAACATTTTCTTGCTCCTTTAAAAAATGTTCACACTTTTAATTCACCGACAGAAACAGATGCTTTTTGGCTGTTCATGTGTTCATGCCTAACTCTCGGTAAAAAGACCAAAATAACCCCCTCCTTTAATATAAGTTAGTGGCGAACAATGACATCACATCTACAATTCACAACTGTTTTGACCGGCGATGATTATTGTTAATACTAACTAATTACAGCCAATGCTTATTAACTTGATTGGGAAATGAATACTTGCCGCTGAAAAGGCGCCCTACTGTGAATTTTATTGCTGTTTGAGACTGAAAAATTCTTTCCAGTTTTTCAATTGTTCGAACCAAAAGAACCGAACCATTCCACGGTAGTGCTTTCGAGTATATAATCTTGTAAACCGCCAAAAATCCAACATTTTCGTCCTTAAAATCACAAAATGGATATAAAATCAGTACCATGTTAATAGAGTGCGAATGACAAAGACCCTTGCAAAGAATTAAGTGCGTGGAACACCGTGGTTAATTGGTCTTAATTCGGCTACTAAAAATCAATCAAGTGCCTTATTTGTAATAACATTTGGAAGTTTATCCTGTTAATAAATGCGCTAACGTTTTGACATGCTCGTCTTGCGTTTGTATTTGAAGAATTCTACTAAAAACTTGTATCGTGGTACATGTGAACACATGTGCGCTTTCTTCGTATTTGGAAATATCAGGAAGCCATAAGCAAAATACAGATTGGTTCGTGTGCATGGAGCGTGGAAAGAGACTATACCGAACCAAGGCTGCATGCAGACGCCAAGTCTCCTATCCTATCGACCGTCTATTTAATTAATGCATTGACCAATCAGAGCGTGAGCAGGCAGCATCAATAGTAGAAATGACACGGTTATCGGGACTAACATAATAGAGAAAAACAACTTGAAGAGAGGCAAAGCTTCACAGAGTAACTGCATTCTCGAGTACTTGTGCTGTAGTTGTGTTGTTAGTGTGAGTCACTATCTTCATAACATCGATATTGCTCATGATCAGTGAAGATAAGATAACGCAATTGAACACACATACACCACCATGATGGATAACAGCCAAATCCAAGCATTGGGAGGTAATTTTACAATCGATAGTATTCTAAGCAACCCAAAAGCTTTTCAAACCGGACAACTTCTAAGCACGAAAAGGGACTACCACGGCAACGCAGTCCAGGCAAGCCAAAGCCCCAAAGCGTCAGAAATAACTGTACAGTCAACAGGAAATGCAGAAGAGCACGATAGTAGCAGGAACGCACATGCGGGTAAGCCACTTTTGAGTCCGATTTCCTCCAACACATACTTACACAACCCACAGGAAATGTGGTTTCAAAGCCCACTATCCCACAATAAAGGGCTTCTGCAGTCCTCATTTTCCACACGTTAACTCCTTAAGTGTCCCCATTGCTTGGATTGTCCGTCATATATAGAGAGCAAATTTGAGTAAATAGCAGAGTGGTGAGAGCTTTTATTCTTTTTAGCGTGTGTTACACAACCATTAGCTTCGTGAAGCGCACGGGGAATCGTTTGATTGTGTTTCACAGCATGGGAAGATAGGTCTTAGTAGGCACAATCAATGAACGTATTTTGTGATATGATGGCTACATGACCACATACAGCTTCAAACGGAAAACAACCGCACCAAACTAACTTATTTGACCATTCAACAAGTCTATTTGAAATGTTGCTTTATAAATAGTTTTTTGTGGTCACTTACGTCTAGATTAATAAATACGATTATGGACAGTTTAGGAGCGACGTGCTTTTACTAAACAGCAACTCAGGGTCGTCAAAGGCTTCATATGTTAAATCTGTTTATGCACCCTGACTCCGTATTGCAGCCACGTACATCTGATGATAAGCGAGATTAATTATTTCAAGTTGAGATATTGCTTGTTCCAAAAGAATGAAACTAGACAGGAACATTGACAATATTTCAAAACTGGAGTCATTACACAATTTTTGAAAGGAAAGGGCGTAAGTGGTGAAAATGAGATGAACCTTATATTGGACTGTGCTTAAGACCCTCATGCTCAAGGCAGTTTGATAGATTTGACCTACAAATAATCATGCCGTGTATAAGATGTTCGAGTAACTATTTCAAGTACTACGGAACGCAAGACAAAGCCGCAATTTTTCGGCCAAAAGTTTTATTTTTTAGATTCAGTGTCATTGCACACGACTAAGACGCTCTATTTGAGTAATTATACTGCAAAGGTCTTGGACCGGGCATCCATAGGCACTCCCAGATCAATATCAATGTGTACAAATATTATTGTCTGTCACATATCCGTCTACGGCTACAAATCTCAGTTCATACAAATTTGTGCAGCCAGAAACTAAAACAGATAGAGAGAAAAGCTTATCGAAAAAATCAGTTGACTTTACACAATTCTTTTCTAAGCCTATTCCATTATTTGTCAGCCAAAACTTGCGTTATTATTTACTTCTGGTTCCATTGATGACTTGACGCCACTAAGACGCGGAAACTATTTTTGTTCAACAGAAATTCATAACAATCTTATAAAAAAAAATTCCGACTTATTTGTATGTTATCGACACTAGTCGCCCACGTTTGCAGTGTACCTCACTTCGAGGGTTCATTACTTAATAAGGGAATCAACGTATTTTCTGCTTCAGTGTTTCATAAAAGCAAATCACCGATTCCGGTGAAATTTCACTTAGTGCCAAACATGTGATGGTAAACTTGTGCCGACTTATTAATTGCTTAATGAGGGGAAATAGTTTTTGGAACTGGCAATAATGCTTAATTTCTCTTTCTAAGGTGATTCCACGATGACAGTCCCCAAGAGCACCCACCCTGAGCGAAGGCTGAGCAAAGATGCAGAAAAAAAACGTCCACGGACGGCATTTACCAACGAGCAGATAAAAGAACTGGAAACAGAGTTCAACAAAAACAAGTATCTCAGTGTCTCAAGACGGATGGAACTTTCCAAATCATTAACTTTGACGGAAACTCAGATTAAAATCTGGTTTCAGAACCGCAGGACGAAATGGAAACGCAAACTCGCCGCAGAAATGGAGTATCATTTAGCTGCTTCACAGGGATTTTTGTACCCCCCTCCGCCATTTTACACTCCACATGGTCCTCGGCATTTTGTTACTCCAGGCCCGGTACAACAGAATGGTTATCTTCAATCGCCTTCACTTCACTTTAATTTCCCAGGGTCCCAATATCCGCCCCCTACACAGGAGCCAGTTCCAAGATTCTTTTCACCTCCCTCGCATTACTGACCGTTTATTGTATATAGAAACCGAATAAACGAAAAAGTTATATGTTTTCATAGAAGTATATGTCACTATCAATGATTGGGAGTTGTTGATAACAGTGTCAATCTAGAGTTAACTACGAAAATTGAGTGTCCATTCAGACATTAGAAGAGCTGAGACACTGAACAATTCAACTGGAACAGCGGCATGCGTGCTGCTCACAAGAGGTGTCATCAGAACCATTCACAAGAAGCCTTTGAGCTCTTACAAGATGAACTGTAAACAGTAAAAATGAAAACTTATTAAAATACAAAGGAAAGAGACAATTTTCTTCCCTATCCAGAAGCTAGAAGTGCTCCATCCCAAACCGGCGAAGAATCCATGTCTGCGTGGGACTGTCAACCGTTGTGAGCATGCGATAACCTCTTAAAGGTCTGCCACCCCTACGCAGACGTGCCGTATAGACTTATTCCAAACTTACGTATTGTTCATCCAGGAGGTAATTTCGTTGATATTTTTAACGAGAAAAAAGGGCATTGTATAAAGGCGGTGTTATAGTATTTTCTATAAATTGCTTTTATTGGGACTTGATGAACGCTAAAGTTGACGAAACTAAAGAAAACTAGAATAATAAATTATAGTAAACGACTCAAAGTATAGAAATCTCGATTCTGATGCCGGAGTATAACAATTCCATCTGTGCGACCATCCTCCACTTTAGCTCAAAATCACTTGTTCTGTTTTGCTGTTTAGAATATTTTCATCGAATTTGGACATATTTCACAGAAATGACGCAATAAAACTTCGAGTGATTTAACCTAACAGTTCCCCCTAGTATTGTTTTACTGACACCATTTTATAAATTCCTGTATCAGTCCTGCATTTAGTTGGTTTAGACGTGTAGTTATCATTGTGGGCATAACAGTACTTTTGAACAATGTATGGCAAAACTGCAAGAAGAGGAAAAACATTTGGTATAATACCTGCTGTTGGGCCAACCTCTAGAATTATCTGATGAATAACTGTACCTCGGAAATCCTTGAAATGAAAAGTAATGTTTTCGGATCCTTTTTCCTAGTTTCTAAAGAACACATCCATAAATTTATATAAATGGGCCAGTAATTAACATCGTCGTGAATAATTTGCTTTAAAGTCAACAATCATAATTGAGGCTCTGGCTGTTTGATTCTACGAGTAAGATTCCTATATGTCACAAGTAGTTTACCAAATACCAAGTCTGTTCAGTGATTCCTATAACAAACTTTTGCTATCCTCTTTTGATTATAGTTCAAAAAGTGCAAATGGGTCATTGTCGGTTTCTTTCTTTGTACTCTGCCGACCGACTAAAATTCCTTCTAAGAATTATGTAGAAGTTAAGCTATACGCTCAGCTTGGATTCATTATAATTACCTACATAAATCATTGAGGACATGTTTTATCAACGGAAACTTTTGATATACACAATCGTTATGGAAGTATCACTGATTACATCTTTAATTTTGCGTTTTATTAAAATTTAATTGTATGTGTGCTAAGTGTTATTTGCAATTAATATAGCATATTGCTGTGTCAGGGTGTGAATGACCAAACAGGCTTCGTTATCACCTCAAGTGGCATTTATGTATATTGTCAGTTAGTTGGCTAAAGCGTGAAGGTTATGTATCTCGTGTGATGTACAGCTCTTTCTAAACTATACATGAATTCGATGCCAAATTTCAGTTACTTAGTTAATAATCTGCCTATAAAGCAAAAAGATATTCAGTGCGCATAGTATTTACCTACAAGTCTATCTAAGCATTCAAATTATAACTGTCTATTTTCCTGACTCTCTCTTCATGTTTTTTCAATCCTTGATACTGACATCACTGAACGCTACATTTAATATTGTCAACTAGAGCTTCTATACCCATAAAGGACATGCACTTCATCCCATGACAGAAGGGGAAGGAAAGCTGGGCAACCTGTAACTGGCAAAGAATGGCAGGAAGTGTGGCAAGAGTGTGTACTGTCGTGTATCGTAGATTAGTGATGTCGAAAAGGTAATATTGACATGCCTTAAAGTGTAATAAGGGTTATCGTAAATTATAATTCCTGTCGTAAATTGTAATTAAACTTATTGAGTAATTTGTAATATTTACAGCACGATTGCAAATTCTAAAAGGGCTGTCGTATTTTGAAATATCGAATGTTCTAAATGTAGCTGACATCACAGGCGCAGCTCATCGTATCATTGTCTTTATTATGCTTTGTAGACCCTATTACTTTCCCTTAGCTTTTCCTTGACGTTTGAGCATTCCCACGCAACCCGGCCATGTATACAAATGACGTTGATTGCACCATTTAAGTCCAAGTATCTCGATCGGAAATGCACATGAAGGAATCTAGTATTTTCAAACTTTCCGGACTCTTTTTGCAGCAGAAACGAATTATTTCTCGTTTATTACAATTTAATATACAGACCTTTTTACAATTTAACACAGACATTGTTACAATTTACCACAGACCTTGTTACAATTTACCACAGACCTTATTACAATTTACCACAGACCTTGTTACAATTTACCACAGACCTTGTTACAATCTATCACAGACCTTGTTACAATTTACCATAGATCTTGTTACAATTTACCACAGAACTTGTTACAATTTAGAAAAGATCTTGTTACAATTTACCACAGATTAATTTACCACAGACCTTAATACAATTTACCATAGATCGTATTTCAATTTACCACAGACATTGTTACAATGTCGAAAGACCTTATTCCATTTTACCATACCATTATTAGAATTTACGATAGTTCGTAAAACTTGCAAAGACACACAGATTGAACAACCATTTCAATCGATTTTGCGGA
Organism: Epizoanthus stellaris; assembly: GCA_025403545.1. NCBI lineage: Eukaryota > Metazoa > Cnidaria > Anthozoa > Zoantharia > Epizoanthidae > Epizoanthus > Epizoanthus stellaris. The sequence continues at coordinate 9,242 of JAOBYG010186306.1, forward strand.
ACAGATCTAACCGCCCGATTTCGAGAAGTATTTTCTGTTAGACTGTGATACATTTTTCGGGATTCATAGAACAGGCATACTAGATACCTTTACATTTTATTGAGAACAAATGAACTGATTATGAAGCTACCGGATGGACTCACCTAGTTTCTTCACAAAGTTAAAACTGATGCTATCGCAAGAACCGTTGCGACGTGATCTTCATCAGTGCAACCTTAACTAGTAGATAAAGGATTGTGATATGATCATATTGTATTTATCTTCTTTGTGTTGGTTGGATCTTACTTCCGGAGCATAAAACCGCTATCGTATAGCGATGTGTCTTAATTGTTTGTAAACATTGCCATTGAAATGCAAATGTGCCAACCACGATTTTAAAATACTTCTTTGTGATATTCTTCCGCACTAGCGATCACATCATTTTGTTGCTGACTCGCCTTTCTTATTCTTGTCGAATCTTCCCCAACTCTCATGCAACTATCATGCAACTATCGTGCCACTTTCGTGAGACTCTCGTACTTGTTTGACACGATAATAGTCGATGAAAGTTGAAGGACTTTCATCACTCAACTCTCTTCAACTCTCGTACTCGTTTGATTGGGCCCTAAGGCTGCGTTCGCGGTATACCGGAAATAGGTTTTCGTGTCGGCACAGAAACTCATGCGGTAGGAAGTTGCACAAAGCCTATCAGACACAAGTTCTGTGTCTTTTTAAAAATGTTTTAGTGAAGAGGTCAAAACTTGTAATTTCTCTATGGACCCAACTTTAGAAGGGGTGGGGTGGGGTGGGGGTCCACATAACCCACCACCTCGGGGAGCAAAATCTCAAGTTGCTGTCACGTGATATCTCCCAGACTGAAAGTCTAAATCTAGCCAAATGCACCGGCAGAATACATCGGACAGACAAAACGCACATTACGTGACAGATTTGGAGAACACCGTAGAGCCGCACAGAACAAGACCGATGACGCAGTACCGCAGCACTTTAATCAAAAGGGACACAAGCTCACAGACATCGAACTCGTACCACTCGAACTGATTAA
>JAOBYG010186417.1:0-10283 GCA_025403545.1 Epizoanthus stellaris
CTCGAAGAAGCCGGGCCCCGTATTCGTCTCGGGAATGTCCCAGCCAAAGTTGACCCTGACATTCTGGCCGGTGAAGGCAGAGACGTCGACGGTGCCGTTCATGAGGCCGGAATCAGTAATGATCGTACCGGCGGTCGCCGTCAAGATCAGGTCGGTCTGCATGGCGGCACCGCCACCGGAGGGCTCGATATGCACCTCGAAAGTGCGATCTTGAGTGGCGCCGAAAGTTCCGAGGTCCCAAGCACCGCGGTAGTCGAAAGATAAGGTCGCCGCGCCGCCGCTCGGAATCGAGACGTCCTGGCCCATCTCGATGGTGCCAGGGCCGTTACCATCGAAACCGTTGACCGCAGAGAAGCCACCCTCAGTCGGGGCAGTGGTGAAGAAACCGTAGCCGAGGTAGCTCCCGGCGGGCACCACCTGAACCGGCACAAAGGGTGCAGTGAGATCCTGAACCACCCAATCCGTCAGATCTGTGGTCTCAAATCCGCAATTGCTAAAAGGGTTCTCGGCGAAATTGCAGTCAATGCTGCCGCCCTCAGGGGCGCCGGTGGGCGTGACTTGCCTCAACTCTGGCTGGCCAGGGTAGTCCTGTGCGAGCGCGGGCAACGCTCCAAGACAAGCCAGCGTGACCAAGATAACTAGGAATTTCCTCATGTGCATGAAACCTCTTCAAAAGATCCGGTGGTGGTGGGGGATCGAGTCCATCAGGTTACGCCCTGTTCGTCAATAATTCCCAGGCACTTCAAGTGAAAATATCGTGTTCTCTTGAGTCCCGGGCCAGCGATGCGGCAGGAATGGCGCTGGTAGCCGCCGACACGACCCCTACTGCGCAGCTTCACGGTTCAATCGATTGAGCACATAGGTGCCGGTCTTGGTGAAGCTCATGGCGTATTGATCCGCGAATTCCTCAACCTTGTGGCGGTTGGCCTTCGACCAATGTCGATAATACCAATCCACATGATGGCCGACCTCATGGTAGAGGATGTGGATCCAATATCGTCGCAGCTGCTGCTCAGAAAACTCGACATACCACCAGCCTCGGCGATGAAAAACCGCGGCATCGAAGCGCTCGAATTCCTTCACGCTGCGGCCATCCGGCCGCTGCCGGCCCAAACAGAGCCGCCGATCCTGCCGCCACGGATACATCACGACCAATCGCACGCCGCTACCGCAAATGAATTGCGCCAAGGCAGGACCCCCTCGGCGGCGATCTTGAGATCCTGGGCGTCGCAGCCAGAGGTGTGTCACTCCCCGATAGTGGCGCTTGGGCAGCGCCTTGAGAGCTTCACAACTCTCGGCGCCGGTCAACGGAAAGAAATAGTCCCGCGAAGGATTGTCCTCGATCAGAATCGGCAATGGCTGATCGGGTTCTGGTGGCGAGAGCGAATGAGCGCGATAGAAGATTCGATCGGTGATTTTGGGAGAGCTTCTGCCACCATGAACGTCACCGAATTTGCGATTCTTGCGCCAGGCGGTGTGTTTTCTACTTCGCATCGTGGCTCAGATCTTATCTGGCACAGCCGAACAATCCCCACGCACCTCCGACAAGCGCTCGGTGACTTCGCCGATCTTGGGGTGATCGGGCTCGAAGGTTTTCTTCAGGATCTCTAGGGTCCGAGCATAATTCGCGGCAGCGGCTCGACAATCACCGGCTTCGAGGGTGAGCGTGGCGAGGTTGAATAGGCCGATGGCAACGTTTAGATGATCCGGCCCATAGACCTTCTCATCGATAGCGATCGCCCGCTCGAAGAATGGGCGTGCTTTGGCCGGCTGGCCGAGCTTGGCATAGGCCAGGCCGAGGTTATTGAGCGGATAGGCTAGCCGGGGATGACCTGGTCGTGCCTTCTCTTCGATTGCCAGGGCTTGCTCGAGCGGTTCAATAGAGCGCTCGGGCTGCCCCATCTCGACCAGCAGAAGACCCAGAGAAGTCAATGTCGTGCTTTTCTCGTGGTCTTCGCTATCGACCAGACCCTTCTTGATCTCGAGCGCCTTGGTCAGGGCCTCGAGCGCCTCGTCGAATCGCCCCAGATTCTTCAGCGCGCTACCCAGATTGGTCAGCGCGTAGGAAACTTCGAGCGGCTCTGGCGGCACAAAGTCTCGCCACACCGCGAGGCTGGTGCGAAAGGCGTCTTCGGCCTCTTTGTGACGGCCGGCTCGGTTCAGAGCCACGCCCATATTGTTGTGGCACCACGCGACATGATTCGAGCCCTCGCCAAGCTCGCGTCGGAAGATCTCCAGGCCATCGCGGTAGAGGGAGAGGGCGGGATCGAAAGCGGCGAGGGAAGCGTACGACTTCGCGATCGTGACCATCAGCTCGGCCTGCACCAGAGGCTGGTCTGCCAATTCATCTCGAATCCGTAGAGCGCCGCGATCCAGCAGCTGGCGCAAAGTCAGATTCGGCGACACTGTGGCGTCTTCGGTATTGAGAGCATTGAAGAGGCCGCCAAGAAAGGTCTTCACCTGATTGGCCGTCGATGCTTCACGCTCGGCCCGGTGGGCATGCTTCTGGGCAGCCTTCTCAGCCGCCCTCGCTCGCACCACGCCGGTGCCGGCACCGGCAAGACCGCCGGTCAGGGATAAGAGCAGGACCGTACCGGTGACCACGGCAAGCCGATGTCGACGGATCCATTTGCGTAGGATGTAGGCAGTCGCCGGGGCCCTTGCCAATACCGGTTCGTCGCGAAGATGGCGTTCGATATCTGCTGCGAGATCCGCCGGCGAGAGGTAGCGTCGATCCGGCTCTCGCGCCAGGGCCTTGGAGGTCACCGCATCCAGATCTCCTTCGAGCCGACGCCGTAGGCTCTCGCTCTCGAGTCGCCTGAGCTGCGCGGCCTCTGAAGCGGTCTCCAAAGCTGCGAGCCGGGCCGTCAATACCGGTGGATCGTCTTCTTTGATCGCCCGCAGCCATTCTCCGAGACCGCTGCGGCGCTGAAGATCTCTGGCGTCGAGCGGTAAAGCACCGCATAAGAGCTCATAGAGCAGAACGCCGAGGGAGAAGACATCCGAACGCGTATCGAGCGACGCGGCGGCGCCCGCCGCCTGTTCGGGACTCATATAGTCCGGTGTGCCCAACCACTGGCCGGCTAGCGTTACGGCCGATCCGCCCGGTTCCGGCTCGACGAATTTGGCGATGCCAAAATCGATGATCTTGGCCATCGCGACACCATCTTCTTCGACTACCAGCAGGTTTGACGGCTTCAGGTCGCGGTGGATGACACCCTTCATATGGGCATGTTGCACGCCGTAGCAAACGCCCTGGAAAAGGCGCAGGCGCTCTTCGATACCAAGACGGTGGCGGTCGCAATAGCGATCGATCGGCTCGCCTTCGATCTTTTCCATGGCCAGAAACGGCCGTCCCTGATGGCTGCCGACGTCGAAAATTCGCGCGATGCCGCGGTGTCCCATCAAAGCCAATGCCTGCCGTTCGGCCTTGAAACGACGCACCACTTCTTCGGACTCAAGGCCCGTGCGGATGAATTTCACGGCGACTTCTCGATCTATCGGTGACTCCTGACGCGCCAGGAAGACCTCGCCCATGCCGCCGCCACCAAGCCGCTCGAGCAATCGATAGGCCCCGACTTGATCGCCAACGCTCGGGCCACCTGCTTGCGGACGAACGGAGGCCTCAAGAATGGCTCCGCGGTCATCCAGGGCCGCGAGTAGCGATTCAACCTCCGCCCGCACTTCAGGCCGGGCGCAGGAACGATCGAGTAGCTCGAGCCGCTGGGCGGGCTCAAGCTCCGCCGCGTCAGCGACCAGCTGCTTGATCTCTATCCATAGCTGCGGATCCACGGAGAGCTCCTCATGGTCGATTTGAGGGGTCGACGATCTGATGATTCAAGGCCGAATTGAGGCCAGACTACGAGTCAAGCCATCGCCGGGCCAAGCTCTCGGGCCAAAAAGGCCTTGGCCCCTGACCAGTCGCGCTTGACGCTGGCTGGTGAGATGCCCAATGCCTGGCCGGTTTCGATGACCGTCAAGCCGCCGAAGAAACGCAACTCGACGATGCGGCACATCCTCTTATCGATCGCGGTCAACTTCTCAAGGGCCGCATCGAGGCTCAGAAGATCCACTTCCCGCGCCTGCGGCACGCCGCCGATGGCGTCGTCGTAAGTGATTTTGGGTCGAGCTTCACCCCGCTTCACGCTCCGCCGCGCGCGGTGGTGGTCGACCAGGATGCGTCGCATCAAGCGCGAAGCGAAGTAGAAGAATTGACTGCGATTGACGAATTCCACTTTCACTTGGGATTCCAAACGCAGATAGAGCTCACTGACCAGGGCTGTCGGTTGCAGGGTATGACCCGCGCCTTCGCGCTTGAAGTGATACCTGGCCATTCGCCGCAGCTCGTCAGTGACCAGCGGAATGACCTCTTGCAAAGCTCCCGGCTCGCCGCCGCTCCATCCATTGAGTAGCTCGGTGATGTCGTCGTTCATCGTCTCTCGTTGTCTTTGGCGGCTTGAATTCCAGGTCCGTGCAAAATTTTATCGAAAAGCTGAGCCCGTTCTTGCGCCCTTCTCGCGATGTGTTGGCCGACCACAAACCAATACTGCGAGGAGGCAGCTCATGACCCAAGAATCGACTCGACAACGGCACCGCCAGTTCCCGACGAATTTTCGCTTCCATTCACTTCGAGCCCTGATCGTAGCTGCGTTGACGGTGACCTGCTCGATCCCGGCTCACGCCGTGACCGTCGAGATCAACTACGCCGGCCGTCCGACCGTCACCCATACGACCAACTTCTTGCCCGCGACTTTGATCTTCTCCCAGCTCGATTCGTGGCGCCTGGATGCCGAGGCCCGGATTCCCGAAGAGCTCAACGGCTCGTACAACATGCATAGTATCGGCGCCCGCCTTCTGGAGGATGTCAGCATCGAGCTCCTCGGGCGTGACTCCGGCGTCGCAGATCTGACGCTCAAAGTCTACGGCGGCGATATCTGGGGCCGTTTCGACTGCGCTGGCGGCACCGATTACGACGTCGATGTGAATTTTGATCACGCTCAAGTCGACGCGACCTACAGTCTGGTCTCAGGCCTTTCCCCGCTCGAGCTCTCGGTGCCCGGCTTGGATCTGGACATCAGCGGCTTCAGCTTCGGCTTTGGCAGCTGCACGGTCATTTCTGTCTTTGATCTCGTCTCGGGTGGTGCCATCTTCAACTGGGCCGAGGGGGCATTGGAAGATGCAATCGTCGATTCCATCGATGGCGGAATCCTCCCAGCGCTCAATATCAGCGGCTTGGGCGGGGCTTTTCTCGCGATCGACGACTATTTGGAACCCATTCCCGACGAGCTCTTTGATGCCATCAACCTGGACAAGGACGATGTCATCAACGCGGTGACAAATCCTTTCGACGGTATCTATGTGCAGATCCGATTCGACGAAGGAACGGCCGGCGGCTTCGGTGCCAGCGATCGCATCGAGCTGAATATCGAAGTGCCCTGGGAGCTTCGACCGGTCGCCCGTTTCTCAAATTCGGCCTATGCCGGGGGCATCAAATTCGACGCCAGTGGCAGCCTTGATCCCGATGGCGGCGGCATCGTGCGTTACGAATGGGACTATGGCGATGGCTATTCCAACCCATCTACGGCGCCGGTGGTGATTCACAGCTATGCCCAGCACGGCATCTATACGGCCACGCTGACGGTATTCGACAATGAAGGCGCCCGCAACGTCACCTCGAGGACGATCAATACCTGCAGCTACCTGGACTGCAGCGGTGGTGGCGGTGGCGGTGGCCCCTTCAACCCGGATATCGAGTAGACACTCTGATCTAGGCAATTCTCCGTCGCCTAGACATCTGCCAAAGGCAGCTTCTAAACACATGAGTCAAGTTTTGGGCGTGAATCGACTGGCGACAGCTATTCTGGGTAGGGGCGGGGCTTGCCCCCGCCCGCGAGGCGAAGCCGAGCCATCTGCGCCCCAGTCTGCGTTTTGGTTGCGCCGTGAGAGGGAGTTCTTTCCGTTCTCGAGCGGCCCTTCGGGCCGCGGGCGGGGGCAAGCCCCACCCCTACATCCGGAGTGTTAACTCGAGACCTCCGGCATGATTTGAGCGCTTTCATCTCAACGGTTTGAGGCGAAGCTTCGGTAGCCCCAATACCGTTCACCAAAGGACCTTTAAGAAGGCACTCGGCTTCGCCTCGTGCGGGCGAAGACGAGCTTCGCCCCTACATTCAGAAGGCTCAAATGAACGGTATTGGGGCTAGCGCCTGCAAGTCGCGGGCGAGCTCAACCGACGAATTTATAGCCGAGACCGTGCACCGTCAGTAAGAAACGCGGTGCCGACGGCCGATCCTCGATCTTTTTGCGCAGCTTGGCGATATGCGAATCGACGGTGCGGCTAAACGGCATCGCTTTGTAGCCCCAGACTTGGTCGAGCAGTTGATCGCGCGAAACGACCACGCCACGATGTTGTACGAAATGCTCGAGCAGGCGCAATTCGCGCGCCGTCAGCTCGAGCTCAGAGCCATCTTTGGTGGCCCGATGCGCCTTGAAATCGACCTCGATATCGCCGAAGGCATAGCTCTTCGGAGTCGGCGACGAACCAGCGACAGCGCCCGTAGCGCGGCGCAGCAAGGCTTCCGCGCGCGTCGCGAGCTCGAGAAAGCTGAACGGTTTGGTGACGTAATCATCGGCGCCGAGCTTCAGGCCGAGCACCTTATCGAGCTCTTGGCCGCGTGCCGTCAGCATGATGATCGGCACGTCATTGCCTTCCGCGCGCAAGCGCTGGCAAACCTCGAGCCCGCTCAGCTTCGGCAACATCACGTCCAGAATCATCAGATCGGGGCGTTTCTCGGCCACGGCTTGTAGCGGCAAGACCATCCTTCGCCAGGCGGACGTCATAACCTTCAAAGCCGAAGCCGTCCTTCAAGGCGACCGACATCGATTCATCGTCTTCGACGATCAGCACATTCTTCGCCCGCTGCTCCGCGGAGTCTAAAGATATTGAGCTCATGACTGTATAGCTCCGACTTCAAGGGTGGTCGCTTCGAGCGCAGGCGATACGGCTTCGTCGCCCGCGAGCGGCAGATGCAGGGTGAAAGTGCTGCCATGACCGAGGCTGCTGCGCACCGAGACGCGTCCGCCATGGACGGCCGCGATGTGATGCACCAGTGAAAGACCCAGGCCGCTGCCTTTTACGTCGTGGGTGAGATTGCTGCCGACCCGATGGAAACGATCGAAAATGCGCTTCTGCTCGGAACGCGAGATGCCGATACCAAAATCCTTCACTGAAACCCTCGCTTCGCCTCGCCCATCTTCGAGGCGCACCACGATGCGCCTGGACTCCGCAGAATATTTCACCGCATTATCGATCAAATTGAAAAGAGCCTGAGCCACCGCATCCTGGTCCGCGCGCACCGCGCCGAGACCCGAGGTGAGCTCGAGCTCGATTTCAAAGCCTTGATGCTCGAGCCGGATGCGCCATATTTCAAGCATCTCGCAGAGCACATCGCCGAGGTCCACCGACTCAAAAACATAAGCCTTGCGGCCCGATTCGATGCACGAGAAGTCGAGAATATTATTGATCAGCTGCGTCAGGCGGCGGCTCTCGGCCTCGATATAGTCGCCATATTGGCGAACTTTCTCCGCGTCTTGGATCTTGCCCATCCGCATCAGCTCACCGAAAACGCGGATCGAGGCGAGCGGTGTTCGTAGCTCGTGGGAGACATTCGAGACAAAGTCATTTTTCATCTCGGAAAGATGCAGCTCACGACTCGTGGCACGCAATAAGAAGCCCAGCCCGCCGAGCACCAGAACGCCGAGAATCGCCGTCAAGCTCAGGTTGGCGGCAAAGTTCGCCCGCGCCCAATCCTGCGGTGCCGAATCAGGGCCGTCGAGATAGAGATGCCAGCCGCCGAAAACAAAAAGCAGATTCTGCCGAATCTGCGGCGCTTCTTGGCCATCTCCAGGGCCGCCGAGCACCCAGGCTTTGGCTTGATTGCGCACGCTGACATGCAATTCCTGTGCGGCGCCAGAATCCGGTTGTGCTGCCAGGATCGCCTCGGGCAATAGAGTCGAAACGAAATAATCCTGGTCGAGGATCATGCCCACCATGCCGATGAGCTTTGAGTCCTCACCGGTGAGCGGGCGAAGAATCATCCGCTGCGCGGGATCTTTTTCCTCGACGACGAAGGTGGTGTCATCCACCGGCACCCCGGTCTTGCGCAGCACCCGCCAAGGAGCGATCGCCATATGAACAGCGCTCGATTCGGGAGACCATTCCGGCACGAAGATCCGGTCTTGCTCGGCATCATAAAAGCGCAAGGTGTCATAGCCCGGGCTACGGAAATCCGTGATGAAGAATCGTCGCACGAGCGGACTCTCACGTTTGCGAAAGGATTTCACCAATTTATGCTGATATTGCGCCTCGATCATGCCCGATGGCAGGTTCAGGGAGCGTTCAGCGGCGCCGAAATATTGGAATTTGATCTCTTTCGCGATGACCCCGAGTTGATTGCGCAGCGCCGTTTCGCGAGCCACTGTCGACGCCTGCTCGAGGTCATGCAACCAGCGATATTGCAGCCAGAGAAGAGCGGCCAGAGGCACCAAGACCGCCACGGCGCAAAGCCAAAGGATGCGTCGCGCTGAGCTCGTACGCCGCACAGAGCTCGGACGCAGCCAGTGGTTGCGCCGCCCGGCAATCCTGGTCTTGCCGAGGTCACGGGCCGTGCCGGTCTCTTCTGGCGTGTTCGGGGAAGCCTGAGCCCTCTTACTCATGAGCATATTATTGTCCAAAGGCTGGGCGACTCTCAGTTTGGAGCCTTTTTTTGACAAAGCTCTAGAGATTCCACGTGGCTCGACAGCATTTCACAATTCTCCACATTTCCCAGCAACCATTGACCATTTCGCACAAGATTTATCTCGGCGGTCAAGACCGTCATAGCGCGGCTGGGGAAAGCTGATGCCAGACGACGGGCGAGGCGTTCTCGCCTCCGCAAACCTCTCGCCTCCGCAAACCTATTTCAAGGAGCCATGATGCACCAACCCGCCTGCTCGACCTCGGCCTCGACCCTCAAAGCTCTCCACCTCGCGCTCGCCGCGACCGCGCTCGCTGCCATCTCGCTCTTCGCCTACGCTGGCGATAGCCACAAGAAATGCGACGCGCCAACCCAAGCCTGTCTCGACAAGATGGCCGCCAAGCTCCAGGCCAAAGCCTGGCTAGGTATCGAAACCACCAAGCTCGAAAGCGGCTGGTACCAGGTCTCGAACGTCATCGAGGGCAGCCCCGCCGCCGCCTCCGGTCTGCAGGCCGGCGATATTCTCGTGACCCTCAACGGCGTGAAAATCCATGCCGAGAATAAGCCGGCTCTGGTCAAAGCCAAAAAGTCTTTGGCTCCCGGTGTCACGGCAAATTACGTCGTCAAGCGAGACGGCAGCAAGCAGCAAGTCGCCGTCACGTTGACCCAGCTACCCGCAGAGCGCATCGCGCAATATCTCGGCCAGCATCTGCTCGATCACCACGCCACCGAGCGCGTCGCCTCGATTCACTGAGCCGAAGGCATCTGAAGCACCAACTTGCCGACTGCCCGGCGACCGTCGATCTCGGCGAGGGCGTCGGCGAAGTCTTCGAGCGCGAAAACTTTAACCCGGGGCTTGAGTGTGCCGTCAGCCAGCCAGCGGCCGATTTGCTGGAAGTTGGCCGCCGAGCCGCCAGGGTCTTTTTGCGTCCAGGTACCCCAGAAAACGCCGACCACCGAGCAGCTTTTGAGCAACGTCAGGTTCAGGGGCAGCTTGGGAATATCGCCAGCCGCAAAACCGATGACCAGGTGGCGGCCATTCCAGGCGATGCCGCGCAACGCCTGCTCAGTGTACTCACCGCCGACGGGATCGTAGATGACATCAGCACCGCGACCCTGGGTGAGCTCTTTGATCTTTTCTTTGAGCGGCTCTGCGCTGTAGTTGATCGTCAGATCGGCGCCAGCCGCACGGGTCGCTTCGAGCTTCTCCTGGCTCGACGCCGCCGCTATCACTCTTGCTCCCATCGCCTTGCCGAGCTCGACGGCCGCCAGGCCGACGCCACCCGCGGCGCCCAAGACGAGCAGAGTTTCACCTTCTTGCAATGCCGCGCGCTGTTTCAGCGCGTAATACGACGTGCCGTAAGTGATGGCGAGCCCCGCCGCAGCTTCGAAGGGCAGACCTTCAGGTTTCGGCATCGTCGTCTTCTCGGGCACCACCCAGCGCTCGGCGAAAGCGCCGGTCAGAGTCATGCCGATGACCGCGTCGCCGACTTTCACTCGCTGCACTCCCGGGCCGACGGCGCTGACCACACCCGCCGCCTCACCGCCAGG
>JAOBYG010186528.1:0-10281 GCA_025403545.1 Epizoanthus stellaris
ATTCCATAAAATACAGTACAATTTGAGCAATAAACTTTCAAAAGTGACCCTGTTTAGACAGGGCAACTACCTTAATTACTGGAATTTTAATTTCCATATATGGGCAATGATGACGTCATCAATTAGACCAATCTTTTCTCTATCTTGCTAAAAACATTTCCATGAAATATAAGTCCCTGACATAAGTACCAATGCATAAAACAGGCTATAATCTTCCCTAGCAGCCAGATTTTCCTTTTAGCCTCCAATACACACGCCTTATTTCTGTCGCAGCGGGAACCCTGCCAAGGGGATGAGGTATCGGCTGCATTGGAGGCTACGTTAAAGGCACTTAAAGCACTCTTGTGTCTATTTTGACAGCAAATACATGAATGAGTTCAATTTATAATGAACAAGGAATTGCTAATATTGCATCATTCGTTGCAACATCACAGAAACAAAACAAACAGACATAACACACGAGTTCAATTGAACCGGTACGTTGAGATAAAATGCTGCCAGGTGCTGAACTCCGATGAAGCAAAGTGAAAGCAACTAAACTTGTTGAAAAAATAAAGCCACTCGTGTCCCAGCTCGTGTCCTACAACTGTTTCCGTGTGATAAAAGTATAACCATACTGATTGGCGTAGGTAGCTTTTGGTGCCGTTGTAGGCCCGAGGAACTGTGCCGAAGTAGTCAGTACTATTTGCCTTGTAATATACTTTAGGTCACGCCCCCACAGCTTAACCTCGCGATATTGGGCTAAAAACAGCAACATTTTGAGGGAAAATGCATTTTTCGTGTTGTGACCCATTACTTTCCTAAAATGTACGCACGGATTTCAATTATTGGGGATTTGTTCTATGTATAAATGCTAAAACCTTTTAGATTGTCGAAAAAAAATCCATGTACTTTAAACTTCAAAGTGTAAGACTATAGCGAAGTTGATTTTTAAGCAAATGTATGGAATAATTATGCACGTCTCGCCCACAGTAATTTCGAAAGCCGCTAAACCATCACTTATCACGCGCATTGTTAATGTGTACGCGCGGATTGCAAAAGCCTAGGTTCTACAGATTATTTTGATACCAAAATTATCTATCTCCGAAAAAAACCCGTTATGTACTTTTGCAATTTATTGCGAGCATGTTTGCCGTGATATGTCTCGATTTCGTATCGTGTGTCTCTCTTGCACTGCTATTTTTAGCAAATGCATGACCTGAAGGTCCTGAAGAAGACGATGGTCAACAACGAATGTAGAAACGACAGGAAGAGTGTACAGCTTCTGTCAGTTCAAGTTACTATGTGGAACTATCATGTATGATTACTAATTGTCAAGTTGGCTTTCTCAGTTCGATCTAGACAACTGGTGACCTCACTTCTCTACTGGATCGAACGGCCCGAAACATTCGTAGTTTAACAGTCTCGTCAGGTTTTTCCGTCGATTTCTGTGCTAGTTAGCCAATTAGGGAACCAATTTAGTGCCAGAATATGCGACAGCCTAGCGAATTGTGACTTTTATTTAATACTTAGTACCGGCCACGCAGGGTACAGTGATAAAGCAGTGAAACACATTCGAATCATTCTCGTAGAGTTGTCACCGAACGATCGAAATATGATTATTCACTTTTCTTTGCAAATTGGTGACTAATAGTGGCTAGAGTGAAACAAGTAGCATGAAAAATCGATCGCTAAAATGTAAACTCCTCTCGATCGGGTAAAATTATTTCAGATTTTGTAAACGTATTGTGTGACAGGAGCAAATGTCACTTGCAACAGAGCAGGGGGGGGAGAGTCTTCCCCTGTAAAATTGTGAAATCTGGAGTCTCTGAAATAACATTTCTTGTATTCTGACTGAGGAATTCGACCTGGTATTTTTGTTGTTGTTAGACGTCTTCGTTTGATTGGTCACGTCAATGCTTGAAACACACAGAACTCGACACAGAAAACATCATTTCAATAATTCGGAAAAATTGACTGTTTTTCTTCATTTTGTTTCTTTTTTCCAAAATAAATTGTTGGCGCGGGCCTACGTGCCTATGGGTTGGTTACGCAACTGCCGTATTGAAAAAAGGCTCAGCCCATCAATTCATCAATTGAGAATGCAGTTCGATGAAAATAATTGCACTTGAGTGCAGACGTTTGAATTGAGCTCGATATTTACTACAAACTCGACCGGCGTTATTCGAGGAAATACGGTACGTGAAAATGAGTATAATATTGAAAAACAAATTCTAAATAAAACTTTGCTCTATTTTTTTCTCTGTTAAAAATTCATCTTGTCAATTGTTCATTTATCTACTGCCACTTTTTTGTCCTTACATTTTCAGAGTGTTCAGCTATTGGAGTAGCAGATAGCAGCATCATCCCTGACAGCAGTTTCACAGCTTCGTCGACCTATAGCAGCGAATATGTTCCTCACTTCGCTAGACTTAATAGCAATAAGAACGGTTGGGCACCGACGAGATCGGACAGAGATTCCGGGAACTCCTACCTTCAGATCGACCTGAGAGCTCTGTATTCAATCTGTGCTATAGCCACTCAGGGTAATAGGAAATTGGATGAATGGACAAAAAGCTACAAACTGCAGCTGTCTAGGAAGGGAAGCGCCTGGAGTTATTATCAGAAAAATGGGACCGACAGAGTAAGTTTGTGTCATCAACAGAGTAACATTATGCTGTGTAACCCTCTAAAAGATGTTTAGTGTACTAAAGATAAAGCTGCAGTAGTATCGATTCAAGATTCACTGTTCATGTGAAATGTGAGGCTATTAAAGTTAGATTATGTTATCCTATTTTGTAATATCTTCGCTATGCCGATTCTTCTTCCAATTGCATTCTGACCACTCTACAAAAACTACAAAAAGAATGATAGATTCATTGTGTTTACATAAAAAGTAATATCTAAACTGTAGTGTTGTACCAACTAACTCATTCTTAACATTCTTCTTTCAACTACATCTGACACTAAATAAAGAGTTGGTGTGTTGAGCACAGCACAGCAGAGCAGAGCACAGCACAACACGACAAGACACGACAAGACATGACACGACACGACACGACACGCCACAACAACAACAACACGACATAGAAAAACACAACGCAACACAACACGACATAGCACAGCACAACACAACACTACACAATACATCATAACAAAACACAACACAACACAACACAACATAGCACAACGCAACGCAACACGACACGACGCGACACAACACAACACACACAACGCAACACAACACAACACAATACAATACTGTTATAGTTTCACGCGGTTTATACGGGCTATATTTGTAGGACTTAACATTGGCGACGAGGATTAAAACCCAGGAGAAGGTATAGGGAAATTCACTTCCTGAATTTATGTTCAACTGCATGACTCCGAGAGAAAGCGACAGACTATGAGTTTGGAGATACATGATGAACGGATTTTGGAACATATTATCCAAACAATTGACAACAAAACAATGATCCAGAAAAAACTCAGCAAATAATGGAATCTGACTAACTTTCTCACTGAAGCAGACCGGATGGAGGACATTTAACGACAAGTGCACGCAGGCAGAAGAAAAGGAGATTGATAGAGTAGAATCGATTACACCACGCAACCAGCCAGAGTTACGCAGAACACGACGGTCTCGAGAGCAACAGCGAAGGCCAGGCAACAGCAAAGTGCAGCGAACATGCGACTTCTGTGGATATGACCACAAGAAGGTAGATTCCTGCCCAGCATTCGGGAAGAGTTGCCAGAAATGCAATAGGCGAAACCATTTCGCGTCATTATGCCGGGCTGAGGACATCAAGGGTGATGAGAAACCATAGAGCCCTAGAAACCAAACAGGCAGAATAAAGAAGACAGCCGGGAATCCAGAGGCGTCTACCAGCTCCGACGACGAATACTTTATACAGACGGTAAAATAGATACTGTAAGTCAAGAAAATCAGCAAACCAAAAACTCTTACTAAGACAATCACAGTAAGGTTCAACGATGTAGACGTCCAAGTGGAACCGGACACGGGGGCAGATGTAAACCTGATGGACGAACACCAGTTCAAGGCCCTCCTCTACGGGACAAATGATAAACCCACCCTGGAACACTGCAAGGCCAAGCTAAACGCGCTGCAGCATTTACTTTCTGTGAAAGGGGAATTCATAACAGTCATCCGCAACAGGACATGCGGAAAGCCAGCAAAATTCATTGTAAAAGGAAAAATCAACTCACCCCCGCTACTCAGCAAGAACACCCTCGCAGAACTGGGAATGATCGCAATACAACCGGATGGCAAACTGGCAGAACCAAGTACATCAAGTCGACGAAAGAAGACCCCAACGAACAACACATGAGAAACATCATCGGCAAGTACAACCATGTATTCCAGGGCATCGAGAAGATCAGAGACAAGAAGAATGACAGAGATATTTATGGCCAATTCCATATGAAACCAGAGACAGTGCCAGTCACTCAAAAGCCACGCCCAGTACTCTACCATCTGCAGAAACCACTCAGACAGTGGTTAGACCAAGGGATAGAAGAGGACATATTTGAAGAAGTCCCCACAACTGAACCTGTGACATGGTGTTCACCCGTGGTAGTGCAACCCAAACCCAAATTCGCACAGAGACCCAGAGAAGAGTTGGGACCACACATGATCAGAGCCAGCGTCGACCTTACAGTGCCGAACAGACACACGGAACGCAGCAGAATAACTCAGACTCCCATCGTTGAGGACTTTGTTCATAAGTTTCATGATTGCATCATTTGGACAAAGTTAGACCCACGTCAAGGATACCACCTTCAGACCAAAGCGACTGGTATTTGGTACCAAAGCATCACAAAACCTCTTCGACGAAACAATGCAAAAACATCTTCGGAGATATCCCTCGATGTCTAAACCAAAGGAACGACATCCTGATTGGTGCATGCACGCAACTGGCTGAGCACAACGCCACACTTAAAACAGTGCTACAGCGAGCTGACGACTATGGCATCACACTCAATCTCCCCAAATTCGGGTTTGGGAAGCAAGGACTAGAGTGCTATGGTTACAGATTCAGCCAGAAAGGGTTAATGCCAACTCCAGACAAAGTGACAGCAGTACAAGAGTGCACAGAACCGAAATCAAAGACCGAAGTACGAAACTTCCTGGGCATGACAGGGTATCTCGCGAAAATCATCCCCAGATATGCCTCCCTGACAAAGTCACTGAGAGAGTCGACGCACAAAGAGACAAAGTTCCAGCGGGGCAAAGATGAACAGGAAGCATTTGAGAAACTGAAAGAGAGCTTCTTTAACGACGACACGGTAGCATTCTTCAACCCAAGACTTCCCATCATGGTGAGAACAGAGGCTAGCTACGTACAATGAAGGACTGTCAGCAGGGCTGTTTCAGAAAACAGGGAAACTATGGCAACCAGTACATTTCATCAGCCTCATACTCACAGACGTGGAAAAGAGATACAGTTAAACAGAGAAAGATGCACTTTGCGTAAAGTGGTCCAAGGACCAATTCAGCATGTACCTGCTAGGGTCACCAAGATTTAGCATTGTCACAGCGCACAAGCCACTTCTCCCCCTATTCAATAAAGCCACCACAAGACTCCCACCCCGAATAGAGAAATGGGTCATGGACATGCAGGACGTAGACTATGAATTGAGATACGAACCTGGGAAAGATGAAGTAGATCCACTATAGACTTCCTCTCACGACACCCTCTTCCAGAAACAGAATAATATGACACAGAGCAGATAATCAAAGTTGTAGCAGAAGTAGAACCCGCCATTGTTGTCAACAAGATAGAGCGGAGACTACAAGGATGACACACTTCAAAAGCTCAGTCAAACCATTCGAAAGGGGGACTGGGGGGCTCATAAGAGAGACCCCGACATCGCCGTTTTTCTTGCAGTCAAGGAGGAATTATATGAAGTGCAAGGCCTTATCTTTAGATTGGATTAGATAGTCCTCCCAGGCAAGCTACAGAGAAAGATTATCACAATTACCCATGAGATGGGGCACTTCGGAAAGACAAAGACCAAGCAGATGCTTTGTGCAACATACTGGTTCCCAACTATGAACACATTGATCGATGAACTCATTGGACAATGTTATGAATGCCAAGTAACCGCCAGACAACACACAGAAGAACCAATAAAACCGTCAGCCATCCCAAAGAAACCCTGGGAAGAGATTGCAATTGACTTTGAAGGACCATATCCTGATGGCGATTACAACCTTGTTGCTGTGGACAAGAGAACCAGATACCCTGAGGTAGAAGTTACCCATTCAACATCATGCCAGCCAACTCGGACCAAATAGAAGCAGAGGTTTGGACACCATGGAGTTCCAGAACGCATCGACTCAGATAATGGTCCATCATTTAACTCGATAGAGTTTGTACAATTTGCTGAACAGGAAGGATTTACACACCATCGTGTCACGCCTGAACACCCTAGAGCAAACGGAGAAACAGAAAGACTCATGCAACTGCTTAACAAAACAGAGCAGATTGCACATCTACAAGGCAAAGAGATACCCTACATCCAGTAACAGGTGTCACGCCATATGAAGCTATGCTGAACCGACCTATGTGTACTAGATTAGACCATGAATCACCACACCATACCAACCAGAGTGGGAAGGACCAGCAGATTGAGGACCGTGATAAGCAGTACAAGGAGAGAATGGGGCAACACAGAAAGAATGTGAAGGAGCACAGTTTTGCTTTAGTGGACTATGTACTGTTAAAGCGAATTAAATGCAACAAATGGTTTACTGCATTCGAACCAGCATTCTATGTGATTACTGGAATTCAAGGATCGTCAATCAACATCAGACGTATCAAGGATGGCAGAGAACTATGCCGTGATGCATGTAAACTTAAGCTAGTAAACTCAGTGATGGGAGCCGGCAATGAGAACCAACCAGGAGATGAGACGGAGGACTGGGGGTCAGACAGTGAATCTGTAGAGGATGATGTGCAACAAGTGGGGCAACACGACCCATGGACAGACCACGAAGAGAAGGGCCGATGCAGGCACGCTTGACAAACTCTGTTCTCAGACGATAAGGGCATGCAAAGATTATGCTTGATGAACAGTACTCTTGTGTTACGAGCACAGCCAAACATTGTTATTGTCTTATTCTGTTACTGTTGCAGGGACACAGACTCGTAAGAAAAGGAGATATGTTATATCAGACTCGGCACCAGGCCGCGCTCTTTAGTCCTGCATACGGGCACTTCACGTTGTTAGCTTGATCCAATGTGGCGATCGAACTGTGTTATAGTTTCACGCGGTTTACGGGCTATATTTATAGGACTTAACAAATACAACACAATTGCAATACAAATCTACACAACGCAACGGAACGCAACGCAACACAACACAAAGCTACACAACACAGCACAACACAACACAACACAGCACAACACAACACAGCATAAGACACGACACGACACAGCATAAGACACGACACGACACAACACAGCACGACACGACAAGACAAGGGTTTTATTGGACAGTTTATTTAACATTTACATTTTGCAGTTGAAAACTGAATTGCGTGTAAATTTGCAATAGTATTAATAAAAAATATATTATATATAATCAAAAAGGTGTGATATACTATTACGAAAAGGTAATTATAAAATTGTAATACAAACTATAATTAAAAAATATATTATTCTTGCTCCAGGTTTTCGTTGGAAACACGGATTCAACAACTGTTGTCAAGAGAGTATTAACCGAACGGCCGAGTACGAGAATCACTGAAATTTCCAATCGTGTCTTAGGGCCGGATTACATGGTAAATTTTCAGCCCGGTTGGGCGGGCCGAAATTTCAGCCAGGATTCTTAAACAAATACTCACAAAAATGAGTTTACGATTACATGAAGAAAATTTCAGCCCGGGACCAAATTCGATCGGCCCTGGCTGAAATTCCAGTCCGGTTTGAGCTGACCGGGATGGAATTTTCAGCCCGGCCGAACGGGCTGAAATATTCCATGTAATCGCAAAGAAAGTTCAGCCCGGGCTGAAACAGACTGGGAACTTGTGCATGCACAGTAGTTGTGTTTTCGTACTGTTTTCGATCAAACAGGTTAGGTTGAATTTGTTTGATACCCTGATTTCAACTGCGTCCGGGCTGAAATTTGCACAAATTCGAACGAAATCTCAGCCCACCCAACCGAGCTGAAATTCGCCATGTAATCAGGTCTTTAATCTAGACTTGGAAAGTATCAGCAAATGGTTGATTGCAAATAAACTTACTCTGAATATGACTAAAACCGAATTTATGTTAATTGGATCGAGGCAAAAGCGAAGAACTCTGGCCGCGTCTCGTGTCCTTACAACTAATGGTGCACCAATAGATCAAGTTTCTACAACTAAATCTCTTGGAGTACTCACTTGGAGTAGCCAGCCATATCGATAAATTGGCGAAAAAAAGCCATTAAACGATTAAGACCATTCGTCCCTTCAGCGACACTACATTATATTTACAAAGTCTTAGCGCAGGCGCACTTTGACTACTGTAGTGTCTTCTGGGGAAAGTACGGCAAAACCATTTATCAGACAAACTACAAACATGCAGCCCGGATGTTGACCTTTTCAAATTATGACGCTGATGCTGCCAACCTGATGGAAAGTTTTAGGTGGAAAAATCTACGTACTCCATGTCAGATTAAAAAAGCTTTCATGGTTTATAAGTTTCTAAATGGTCTCATCCCTGAATATTTGTGCTCGAAATGTGTAAATTGTCTCCTTAATGCAATGGATTTGTTCCCCCGACAATCCCCCCACCCCGAGCCACCCGTTACCCGTCAAATTACGATTACAGATATGTTTCGGCTACTTTCATTTTATGACCATAATTACAACTTTTGCTTAACATTTTAATTAATTAGATATAATATACTTAGCTTCCAATATCAATTCTGATTTTAATAGGCTGATTTTTATTAACTATAAGAACCCTTAATAAAAGCGCACATGAATTTTCCATGTAAATTAATTTAATCGCGTGCTCCAGGATTGAATCACTCATTCTAAAGTCGGTTAAATTTCCTGAATTCAACGTACTTTTTATTAGACACGACCACAGTTTGTGTTGAATGATGTAATGTAAAAATCTATTTTATCACACGTTTAACAAACCATTGAAGTGCTAAACATGAACTAATCTTATTCACGAAGCTCTTATAATAATCAATTTCAATTAACATAGCGTTCATTTGTACAGGGTACCAGGGTCTGTGGATTTACTGGTCACGCGGTTCCGGTTCAGCGAGTCCGTTTTCAACTTCATTACTAGCCTCGTTCCAGTCACCTCCTCACATCCTTCGCGCGGTCTGCCTGGCCACTAAGCTTCTTTCAAAATGGCCGACGGCAAAGGCGGGTGTCTTGACGCAACGACAATAGGTAACCACGCCGCCCCGAATGCTCGAGCAGTTTACTGGGGACGAGGCTACATCATTACATAGAGACAAACTGTAATGATGTCTAGGGAGAATTACAAGCAATGAATTCAATGTGCAATTGAATGTGCAACTCTATCCAAGCGCCCGTGATTTATTTAACAAATAGATCTCATTTCCACTTATAGGTCTATGCACGATCACGTCAAAACATGGCGAAAGAACCAGAAATGCGACACAAGACGCCATCGGTGGCTTTACTGAAGATCTCGCCATGTTCTGTCGTCTTCTGCGTATCTCTAATCGAGCTTTTATATCGAAGAATCTTATAAATTCAAACCAGATTCAAACCAAAATGGTGCTAAACGTTTCTTGTTTGCGTGCTCGCTCGTGTTACTAACGTCACTTAAGTGCCTACATTGTAATGATTTTAAGCCAATCACAGCGAGCATTAAATACTGATGATGCCGTCAAATTCCCGCTAATATTAAAGGCCTGGGCTTATACAGGGTTTTGTAGACTAACCGGGTGCGAAATGCTCGGGAACCATCCCAAACCAAGATCAAAGTATCGAGTATGCTACTATGCTGGCCGAGCAAGTTCTTTACGTTTTGCGTTACTCTATATTATTTATTATAAAATAAGGTAGACATAACGCGCTCTCTGATTGGCTAATAGATGGCAAAATGAGTGTTTATATCAGAGGATAAAGACACTCATTCTATCTTCACCTTATTTCTATTTTATAAAAGCAATATAAAACGGCTGATTGTGTCTATAAACTGTGATATAAACACGCCGAAAATTGTATAGCACTCGAGAAGCAAGAGAAACACTCGGCTTCGCCTCGTGTTCCTCTTAAACTTCTCTCGTGCTCTACAACTTTCG
>JAOBYG010186639.1:0-14183 GCA_025403545.1 Epizoanthus stellaris
GACCTGGCCAGCAGCGCCGGTCAGACCTTGGCACAGCAGTCCTTGGCGGTGGTGACCACTGCGTCTTCCCAGGGAGTCGTCGTCGAGGGGAGGGTGATCGGACCGGATGGCCTGCCGGTTGCCTTCGCCGAAGTGATCCTCAAAGAGTCGGACCTCAGTGGAATTGGTAACGATACCTTGTGCGTCCAACACGTGACGGCGACGACGCAGGCGGACGGCAACGGTTTCTATCGCTTTCCCTACGTTCGAGAAACCGCCTGTGGTGATGTCTTCACGATCGAAGGCCGCGACCTCATTCGGCACAAGAAAGGCACCGCCAAGGGTCGAGTGCGATTCTTTGGCACCACCCAGGAGCTCGATGTTCTGATGCTCGGTCGCGGCACCCTGCGCGGCCTGGTGACTTATGCAGACGGTACGGTGCCCCCGGGCCTGCAAGTCTTCGCCGAAAACCCGGTCTTCGACGATGGACGCCGAGCGCATGTCGATTCGGACGGTTTCTACAACGTTGCGGACGTGGCAGTGGGCACGGTCCAGCTCCTGGCCCATGACGAGCAAGGGCATTTCGCCTACGCGACGGTCGAGCTGCCGGTGGCCGGGGCGGTGGTCGACAAAGACATCATCCTGCAGGACCTCGAGCAAGAGCGCTGGACCGGCCAGCTTCGAGGAACCGTCCTCGGAACAGCGGGCGAGCCCGTGGTCGACGCCTGGGTAGCTCTCTATGTCGGAGGTCAGCTGATCACCACCCTGCGAAGTAACAGCCAAGGAGGCTTTGACTTCGGTGTCGTGCCGGCGACCACGGATGACGATCCGGCCACCATCGATCCGGGTCTGACCGCCGAGATCGAGGCCTTTCCCTCCGCCAGCAGCGTCAGCGGCGGTCAGCTCTTCTTTGAGATCCGTAAAGACCAGGTCAACGAGATAGAGGTGCAGCTGAGCGACGATCGCGGTTCTGTCGAGGGGCATGTCTATCTGCGCGCTGTCGACGGTAGTCTGACGCCGATGGCCGGGGCGCCGGTCTGGCTGCAGGGTCTGCCATTCAACACCGTGACCGACAGCCTCGGGTTCTATCGAATGGAGGACGTGTTCTCCGGCACTTGGGGGGTCCGGGCGGCCGATGTCGAGGCTGGAAAACAGGGCAGCACCTCGGTGACGGTGGGGGCGACGAACGAGGCCGCGATCGCCGATATCTATTTCAGCGAAGGCCTTGCGCAAGGCGGTGTCACCGGCAGGGTGGTGAATCATGACGGTGTGACGCCGGTGGCGGGAGCGACAGTTCATTTGACCGGAGGTGTTTGGGCGGTTCGTTGGTATCACCAGGCGATCACCGACTCAGGCGGGAACTTTGCGATTCCTGGCGTCGGTCCGGGGCAGTTTTGGGCCAGTGCGGTGAAGGGCTCGGACGGTGGGCTGGCCCCATTTACGGTTCGCTTTCCCGGCGACACACCGACGGTAGAGGTCAAATTCCGCAAGGGAACCATCCGCATCCGCACGGTGGCGATTCAAGCAGATGGCTCCTCGGCACCGGTCTGCTCGACCGCGGTGGGTCGGACCACAACCGTGGTACCGAAGTACGGCAACATCGTGGCCGTGAATGACCAATTCTCGTCGTATTTCACGTGTCCCATGGGCGAGGAAGCCACCGCGGAATTTCTCGAGGTCGAGGCTCTGGAAGGTCCCTATGAATTTCACATCTACAACGCCTTCCATGGCACTCGCAAGATCAGTCGCTATCTCGGCGATGGCGAAGTCGCCGAACACGTCATCGAATTTCTGCCCAACGGCTCGATCGGCGGAGTGGTCTACGACATCGATGGCTCACCGGCGGTCGGTGCCACCGTCGAGCTCACCAGCCCGCCGCCTCCTTTGTACTACTCTGGCAATACCGGTCCTTTTGAGGCTTACGACCTCGAGACCGACAGCGCAGGCAGATTTCTTTTCGACCTGGTGCCGAAGGGGTCCTACGACCTGACGGTCACTCACGATTCGGGGCCGATCTTCCGCAAGGACCGCGTGCGGGTTCATCTCGCTCGGGCTGGCGAGCATCTCGAGTTGGAGATGGAGCTGCCCAAACAGGGCTCGGTGATCGGTTGGGTGCAAGACGGGGCCGGTCTGCCGGTGGCCGGCGCCGTAGTCGAGCTCAACGAGCGATCTTTTCCCCACCGCAAATTGATTCATAACGCTGACGATCTCGGCAACTTCGCCTTCCACAATGTCTTCGTCGGTGACGTCTCCGTGCGTGCCCAGGTGCCTGCGCTCGGTGGCTTGGGGACGACCAAGGAGCTCGCGGTCGACGCCGAGAACCAGGACGTCTACACGGTGATGACCCTGGCCTCGGTCGGCGAAATCACCGGCCAAGTGATCTATCCGGACGGTTTGGGTCCGGCAGCCGGCAGTCGTGTCGAGCTGCATGCGGGAGGCTTCTTCGATGTCGTCACCGCCGATGGCAACGGAGAATTCCGCTTCCGTCTGCTGCCGGTCGGGATGCAATTCCGGGTGCAGGTATTCGATCCATCGACCGGCCGTTTCGGCACCGGATCATCCTGGGTAGCGCTCGACTATCACGGTCAGGTCCAACCTACCGTGGCCACTCTCGAGGCGCGCGGCGAAGTGCATGGAACGGTGATCGATGGTGAGGTCGAAGAAGGCCTGCCGGCGACCGTGGTCCGCCTTCGCAGCCAGGGCCTGCAATGGTTCACCGCTTTCGCCACAACCGACGAGTCGGGCCATTTCGAGTTCGGTGGCATTCCGGAGGGCGATTTCGATCTCTCGGTGCAAACCGGGGGCGCGGGTCGGCAGCGCACCGCTCGCGGCAGCGGTGTGCTGCTCGAGGAAGATCAGGTGGTCATTGTCGATCTCCAACTCACTCCCTTTGCTGTGATCGGTGGCCAGGTGTGGAACCCAGCCGGCAGTGCCGGAGAAGGGAGCCTGTTTTCGGGTGAGGTCAACACCTGGATCACTTCAGGCGATTCCCAGGTCGTCGGAGCCAGCTTCGACAACCCGTTCGAGTTCGGGGGAATCGTGCCCCGGCAGGGCTATCGAGTGACGGCGCAGGAGGTTGGTGGGTCGCATCGCGTCAAGAGCGGCACTCTGGTCGTGTCCGAAAACGACGCCGACGGTCGTCTCGATGTCGATCTACAGATGCCGGCTATCGGTTCGACGACTATCTCGGTATTCGATAGCTTTGGCGATCCGGTGGCCCATGCCGAGGTCTCCGTGGTCAACGCTCACGCGCTGGGCGGCGAGCGTTTTGAAGGCAATACCGGCAACGACCATCGCATCACTTTCGATGGACTGATCGAGGGTTCGGTCCGAGCTTCGGTGACCGATCCTGTGAGCGGCCTCAAAGGTTCGAACTCGGCGAGTCTCACTCTCGAAGGCGAGGAAATCCCGATCACGGTCAATCTCCAGGCCAGCGGCACGGTCCGCGGAGCTGTGGTGCTGGCCGATGGCTCGACCCCGGCAGAAGGCGCCATCGTCTCGATTTACGTCAATGCCTGGTCCAAGTATTTCTTGAGCACGGCCGACGAGCTGGGCGGTTTCGAGTTCGACGGTCTACCGATGAGCTCGTTCACCCTGACGGTGCAGGAGTACTTCGGACCTGGAACCATCGAGCGATTCGGCGCGCTGAGCTCGAACGGTCAAGTCAACGATTTCGGCACCTTGGTGCTCGATGATCGGGATCCCTACGTCGTCAGCATCGAGCCGGCGACCGGCTCCCGCGACATCCTCGAGTCGGCGAATATAACGATCGTCTTCAGCGAGCCGATCGATGTCGGCAGATTCAGCGGTTCCCACATCCGTCTGGAAAACTTCGCCGGCTCGAGCGTCGCTGTCGGCTTCAGCTGGTCGGCTGACGGCAGGTCTGTCACGGTCGACCCGACGCTCGCCTTGGCCAGTGCCACAGCCTATGTGGTGCGGGTGTTGAATTCGATCGTCGACCCGGCCGGACGTCACCTCTCCTGGGAGCAACGTTCTTCTTTCACCACCCGTGACTACATCTCACCTGATGTGATCGACATCGTGCCTCGTGACGGGGCGGTGCAGGTGCCGGTGGATGCCAGCATCGACATTCGTTTTTCCGAGCCGATCACCGATCTCTTGATGCCGGCGTTTTCGTTGTGGGACATCACCGATGGCCCCGGCGTGTCGCAAACAGCGGTACCCCAACGATCCTCCGAGCTGCGCTACGTGCTGACTCCGGCATTGCTGGTGCCCGATCGACACTATCGAGTGGATATTTCGGCCGCGCAGGATGTCGCCGGGAACGTCATGCAAGGCACCGTCAGCACCACGTTCTGGACACCGGACGAGACCCCACCGCAGAACGCCTGGGTCAGCCCCACCGAGAACGCCTCCTTCACCGCTGGCGACGACATCGCGGCCGAAGTCACCGCGACCGACAATCGGGGTATCGATCGTGTGGAGTTTGCGATCGGCGACTGGACCTTCGTTTCGAAGAGCCTCGACAGCCAGTTTGTGAAGACTTTGCTGGCTCCGGTCGTGGCCGTTGCAGGGGATGTGGTGGTCACAGCCACCGCGATCGACATCTTTGGCAATCAAACCGCTGTCACCCGTACTCTCCGGATCGAGCCGCATATGAATGGAACGCCGCCCTCGGTGGATCCGGGTTGTTGGTATGACGGCGACTTCGTGGCTCCTGGCCTGGCGCCGAAGCTCGACACGCTGTTTAGCGACGACGAGCGGATCGAGAGCTACACCTTCTTCGTCGACGGTGTGGAGCTCGATCGCCTGAGTCCGGTGAACGCGGCAACGGCGAGCAAGAATTTCTTCTGGCAACCGCCCTGGGCCGAGGACGCACCCCCGGGAACCAGCTTTCTCCTGCGTGTGGAGGCCCGGGATTTTGCCGGCAACGTCGGTTTCTTCGAGGCCACCATGTCGGTACCTGGTGATGGGCCGCTGCTGCGGGCAGATCAGATCCTCAACCCGATTCTCTATGTCGGCCAGCCGGTGTATCTGGCGGATGGAGAGTTCCTGATCTACGACAGCTCGCTGCCCTTTCTCCGGCTGACCTTGTTGCGCGACGCGGTCGTTCGCACCGAGGACGCGCCCGGTCTCGATCGGCTGCTCGATCTGGCGGTGGATGAATCGTTCACACTGCAATGTCAATCGCGCATCGAGGCCGACTCGGTGACCGCGCCGACCGTCTTCGCCAAGGAGGGATCGGTTCTCGATGCGCCGACGCTCGACACCGCGAATCTGAGTTCCGAGGGTCTGGTGGCGGTTGCCGAGCTCGACGCCACCGTCGCGGTCGATGTCTCGAGAAAGGGCGTGGTGGAAGCTTCGACGCTGACCACTCCGGAGCTTTTGATCGCCGACCTGGGCATCGTCCGCGGCAATGCTCTGTCCTTTGATGTCAACGTTTCGGGAACTCTTACGATCGAATCAGGTGCCCGCCTCGACAGCTCAGGAGCCGGCTATTCAGGCGGCACGCCATCCAGTCCGGCGGGTCTGGCCCCGAGCTGGGTGAGCCCATCGCGGAACGCCGCCGGCGGCAGCCACGGTGGCGTCGGCACAACTTATCGAAACCCCTGGTATTCGGAAGGTAGCGAAGGCCCGGCAGGCGAGATTTACGACAGCGTCTACCAGCCGCGGCTCGGCGGCGCTGGTGGCGCCTATCGGCACAGCTTCATTTACACCGGCGGTGGCGGATTCATCGACCTTGAGGCTGGGACCCTGGTCCTTCACGGGGAGATCGCCTCTCGAGGGGCGTCCTACGGGCTGAACGGAGCGGACGACGATTTGTTTGCTCATGGTGCCGGAGCCGGTGGCGCCGTTCAGGTGCGCACCGGGTCACTGCTCGGAGCTGGCGTGATCGACGTGTCCGGTGGTTCCTACGACAAGGAGAGCTGTGATCTCTTCTGGAGCTGGCCGACGGCCGGTGCCGGAGGGGGCGGCCGGGCAGCGATCTACACCACCACATCTGGCGGCTTGGCCGGCTTCGATCCGGCGACGCAGATCAAGGCTTGGGGTGGGTCTCATGGCTGCACCGGAACCGTCGCTGAATACGCCGCGCCGGGTACGGTTCTGATCCACACCCCGACCTCGACCTACGGCGATCTATGGGTCGACGCGGGTGTCGCCGCAAGCGGGGCGATGCGCGAAGGGGCGAGCACGACCCTTCCGAGTCTCGAAGCCGGCGATGTGGCTGCCCTGGAGGCCCAAGGTCTCGACGCGTGGCTGACCGGCTCAGCCTTCCTGCGCCCGCGATGGCTGGGTGTCTGGGTGATGCTCAGCGACCCGGCCAGCTCCGATCTGGGGGCATTCAAAGTGCTCGATCTCTACTTAGAGGGGCGGGCCCTGCTCGAGGGCGCGGCCGCGGTCGCCGGCATCGCAGCCTCCTACCGGGCCGAGTATCACTTCGACGAGCTATTCCTTGGCAACGGCGCCACTCTCACGGCGAAGGAGCCGATCGAGGTGAGCTCTCTGGTCTTCGAAGGCGCCGCCAGCGTCGGTGCTGAAGTCGTCGCGGTGGACGTGTTGGTGAAGAGCGGGGCGACCGTGGTTCCGGCCGCCGGGGGTGATTTGACCTTCAGGGTGAGTGGCACGATGACGGTCGAAGCCGGAGCGACGATCGATGTCTCAGGCGGCGGATATGACGGCACGTCGACTGTGGCGCAGGATCCGGCGGGTGCGCCGTCCTGGGTCAGTGCCTCGGTCTGTGCCGCGGGAGGAAGCCACGGCGGTCGCGGCACCATCTATGGGTATTGGGATTGTAGTTGGGGGCCGGCGGGCGAGGTTTTCGGCAGTGTGTACGAGCCTGGCCTGGGTGGCGGCGGCGGTGCCATGATCAGAACGGACGTCGACGGTGGCGATGGCGGCGGCATCCTGGTGATCGAAGCGGGCCAGCTGGTGCTCGACGGTCAGCTCTTGGCTCGAGGGCAGAGCCTGCCATCGGTCACCGAACAGGGCGCCGGCGGCGCCGGTGGCAGCATCCTGGTACGCACCGCGCAGCTTTCTGGCGCTGGCCTCATCGATGCCTCGGGCGGCAACAACATCCAACACTGTATCGATTTCCCGAACGCCGTTCTGAGCGCCGGCGCCGGCGGTGGTGGTCGAGTCGCGGTCTACGCGGATACCCTCTTGGGATTCGATTCCTCGGCTCAAGCGAGAGCGTGGGGCGGCTATCACGGCTGCCCGAACGCTCTTCAATATGCAGCGCCGGGCACGATCCTGACCTTCACCTCAGAATCGACCTACGGCAGTCTGATCGTGGATGCCGGCACCAAGCCGGGTGGGATAGCCCCGAATCTCGGAACCTTCCTGCCGACTTTGGGCTCGGGAGCCGTGGTCACCCTCGAGGCCGAAGGGCCGGATCTGTGGTTGACCGGTAGCAGTGCGCTTTTCCCGCGTTGGATTGGGGCTTGGGTGAAGCTGTCGGACGCCAGCGGCTCCTCGCTGGGTCTGTTTCGGGTTGCCGAACGCGATCCGACGGGTCGGCTGTTGCTCGAGGGCGCCGCTGGTGCTTCTTCGGCGGTCAGTTACGAAGGTCACTATCTTTTTGACACCGTGGCGACGGTGAATGGCGCGGATTTGACGGCGGTCGAGCCGATCGAGGCGGGCGCGCTGACCTTCGACGCCGGCGTCACGACGATCAGCGGAGAGATTGTTGCCACCGAGGTGCTGGTCAAAACAGGCGCGATCGTACGCCAGGCCTCGGGAAGCGATCTGGTCTTCAAGGTGAGTGGCACGATGACGGTCGAATCCGCAGCGCAGCTCGATGTCTCCGCGACCGGCTATGAAGGCAAGCCCTGGAGTGGCGGTGACGCTTATGTTGCCGGCGCACCCCCTTGGGTGACCGGCTCATTATGCGCCGCGGGCGGCAGCTACGGCGGCAGCGGCTCGGTATTCGGCTATTGGCCTTGCAGTTGGGGCCCGGCTGGCGACGTCTACGGCAGTGTCTACGAGCCTTGGCTCATGGGTGGCGGCGGCTCCGTCAACGGCAACAATGACGGCGGCAGGGGTGGCGGCCGGATTTACATCGAGGCTGGCGAGCTGGTGCTCGATGGCGAATTGTTGGCTCGAGGAGAATCTCATCCCGATGTCGGCGACGCGGCCGGTGGCGGCGCCGGCGGCAGCATTCTGATTGAAACCTCACAGCTGTCGGGCAGCGGGGTGATCGATGCCTCCGGAGGCACCAACGTCCAGGGCTGTCCGCATTTCAACGGCTCGGCCACTGCTGGCGCCGGCGGTGGCGGTCGAATCGGGATCTATGCCGATACCCTGTTGGGATTCGATCCGTCCTCTCAAGCCAGAGCGTGGGGCGGTTATCACGGCTGTCCCACCGCGTTGCAGTACGCCGGCGCGGGAACAGTCTTCATTTTCACTTCGGAGTCGACGTATGGAAGCGTTCTCATCGATGCCGGATTTCAGCCCGGTGGCAGTGCCTCGACGCTGTCGACGGTTTTCCCGACCCTCTCCTCGGGTGAACCGACGGTGGCTTTCGAAGTGGTGGGCGCTGATGCCTGGATGACAGGTTCGGGCATCTTCCATCCCCGCTGGCTCGGTACCTATATTCGCCTGAGGGATCCCTCAAGCGAGGATCTGGGGCTCTTCCAAGCGATCGATCTCGATAGTGACGGCAGGGTCCTCTTGATCGGCGCTGCGAGCGCGGCTCCGCTCGCAGCGACCTACTCCGGTGAGTATTGGTTCGACGACCTGGATGCAGCCAATGGTGCGTCTTGGATTGCCAGCGACCCGGTTCTGGTTGTCGGCAACCAGGTTTCCGTGGCCGCGGCCGCGGTGAGCGCCGCCGAGGACGATCCGGCCGGCATGGTGTTCACCGTGACGCTGTCCGAGATCGCCACCAGCGATGTGAGTGTGGAATACACGACGGTCGATGGCTCGGCCATCGCAGGTTCCGACTATGTTGCGGCGTCGGGGACGTTGATCATTCCCGACGGCCAAATGTCAGCCCAGTTAACGGTTGCGCTGACGGCAGACACGGTTTCTGAGCCCGCCGAGACCTTCGAGCTCCATCTGCTCCACGTCTCTCCCGGCTTCCTTGTGGCAGGAGCAACCCAAGCGGTCGCCACGATCAACAACGATGATACTTACCCGCAGCTATCGGTCAGCGACCAATGGTTGACTGAGGGTCGTGGCAATAGCAACTACGCGGGGCTGACGATCAGCCTCGATCCGCCAGCTTCGGAGCAGATTATTGTCAACTACCAGACCACGGCCGCGACCGCGACAGCCGCGATCGACTATGTGGAGCTGTCCGGATCTATGATTTTCCTGACCGGCGAGAGCTCCAAGACGATCACTGTCGAAGTCTTGTCGGACAGCCTGGTGGAAGAAGCAGAGGTCGTCTGGTTGGATGTCACCTCGGACCTTGCCAACCTGCTCGATCCACGGGGAGAGGTGACGATTTACGACGCTCAGTCGCAGGTGCCGGATACTCCCCACATGGGTGGAGCGCTGGTCGACTTCGAGGACAACGCCACTCAAATCGTGCAGGAAAACCCGAGTTGGAGCCTCTACAACGGCGGGGCTCCCTGGGCCGGCAAAACGCTCGCGGCAGTGGAGACCGGAGACAAGCTGAAGTTGCGGACCCGGCCGGAGTTCATCCGCACCGATCACAAGCTGGTGATCAATGTGATGAATAGCAGCTGGTCAGGATACTCGATCAGCGTCGGACCCTGGACTTCGCCGGTGCGCTACAACTCGCAGCACTACAGTCCGGTAGATTTCGAGGACATCGAGTTCACGATTCCGCGGGATTACATCACCAGCGAGACTTTTGAGGTCACTTTCACGGCTGGCAGCAACAGTACCGGTGGCAACTACGCCAACGCCTATCGGCTCTTTGCCGCGACCGATGATCAGGACTTCCAACGTGGGGTCAACTACCACTGGTTCGGTTCGGGCTGGGTTTGGAACGGCGGTGAGTGGAGTCGCAAAGAGCTCACGTACCTGAGCGACAGCAGCACGGGAACTATTCCGATGGTGACGTCGAGTCCCGATGATCCCCATACCTTCTATCTGGGGACTCTCGATGATCGCGGTAGTTCCTTCCAGATTCAGGTCGGAACCTGGACGTCATCAGTGGTCACCGTGACCCAGGACGGCGGCTCGGTGTTCGAAGAGGTCGCCATCGATATCCCGAGCGGCACGATTCCTGGCAAGAAATTCGACGTCACGGTGATCAACCGGACGGTGCCCGCCGGTGGCTTCGGAGCTCAGCTATACAGCATCCACGCACGGTTGGTCCGCAAGGGCCAGGGCTCGGCCATCGTCGACTTTGAGGACGACGCATTCCACATCTCGGAAGACAGTGATTGTCTGCTCTACAACGGCGGCGCCCCCTGGTATGGCAAGGCGATGTGTTACGGCAGGCAGGGTGAAGCCTCGACCGGAGCTACGATCACGGTGAATACACGGCCCGAGTACTTATTTCGAGATCACAAGCTGATCGTGGGAGTTCCCAACGACCGTTGGAATGGTTTTCAAATCAGTGTCAACGGCTGGACCTCGGCGCCGCACTCGAACTCTCAGCAACTCAGCCCGGTGTACCACGAGAACATCGAGTTCCTGATCCCCGGTCATTTGATCACCTCCTCTCAGCTGACGGTCACGTTCTTGCCAGCGCCAGAGACGACCTTTTCGGACCTCTTCATCACCTCCTACCAGCTGCTGGCGAACAGCGCCGACCAGGAGCATCAGCGGGCCATCGACTACTACTGGGCCGACGGCTGGGACTGGTTCGGTTCGTGGAATACGAAGCGCAAGGCGAGCGTCCCTGTCGCTGCCGGCGAAGCGCCTATTTCGATGTCCACCAGCACTCCGAACGATGCGCATCTCTTCTATCTCACCACTCTCGATGACCGAGCCAGCTCATTCAAGATCCGAGTAGGAAGCTGGACCTCGGAAGAAGTCACGGCGCCACAGGATGGCGGTTCGCTTTTCGCCGAGCTCGCGGTTGCCATCCCGGCACACACCATTCCTGCCAGCGACTTCGAAGTGACGGTGATCTCCACCATGTCCGGCACTCTCTTCTCGACCGAGGCGAGACTGGTCCGGCTGGGAGTGCCGAAGGGGAATCTTCCGGTGGTGACTCTGGGTCCGGCTGCTCTCAGCGCGGCCGAGGGCGATCCAGCTGGCATGGTGCTCACGATAGCCCTCTCGGAGGCCTGGTCAGAAGCAGTGGTCGTCGGTTACGAGACAGCGGCGCTCTCGGCCCAAGAAGGAGTTGACTACGTGGGTACTAGCGGCAGCGTGATCATTCCGGTCGGTGCCACCAGCGCTCAGATCACAGTGCCGGTGATCGACGACGCGCTACTCGAGGCTGATGAGGCCTTCGAGGTTCGTCTGGCCTGGGCCATCAACGCGGCGCTGGCAGGAATTCCAGCGGTCGCGACCATCCTCGACAACGAAACCGAGCTCCCTGACTTGTCGGTCGAGGACTTGTGGGTCATCGAGAGTGCGGATGTCAATGTGCAGGCCGAGTTGGTTCTGACTCTGGATATAGCATCAGGAGAAGCGATCACGATCGACTACGCGACGACTCCGGGAACCGCAGCGGCGACCTCCGACTACTTGGGCATGTCGAGCAGCCTGACTTTCCTACCCGGCGAAACCACCAAGACGATCTCGGTCGACGTGCTGCCAGATCTGCTGGTTGAAGGAGAAGAATACTTCGGGGTGAGCTTGGCCGCGAGTCCGGACTCGCGCGTGAACATGCTCGACTCGGATGGCGAGATCACGGTGTTCGATGCGCAGTCGCCACTCCCCGAGGCGCCTCGCCGTGGCGGGATCCTGGTTGACTACGAGCAGGATGCAAAGCTCATCGCGGATGCGAACCCAACCATTGCGTTGTGGAACAACGGTGCTTTGTGGAACGGCAGGGCCCTGACATGGATCGATGCTGGCGACCGATTGTTGCTGCACACTCGGCGTGAGTTCCTGCGCACCGACCATAAGCTGGTGCTCTGGGTTCCCAACGACCGGTGGAACGGCTTTTCGATCAGCTATAACGGTTGGACTTCACCTGTGCGCTACAACCCACGGCACCAAAGCCCGATCCACGAGAAAATTGAGTTCACGATTCCCTATGACGTCATGACCGAAGAGAGCTTCGAAGTGACGGTCAATATAGGACCCAAGAATACCTTTCCATTGTGGCACCACATCTCCGGTTATGAGCTTCACGCGGCGACCGCAGACCAAGATCGCCAGTGGGGAGTGAACTATCACTGGAGCTCGGACTGGATCTCTTACGGACTGGGGAATCGAAAGAGACTGATGTACCAACCGATCGACAGCTCGCGGGTCATTCCGATGGTGACCTCGCGTCCTGAGGCCGCCCACGTCTTTTACTTGACTGTCATCGATGACCGGGAGAGCTCTTTCCAGATTCAGGTCGGAAGCTGGTTGTCACCACCCATGACAGCACCTCGGAACACCAACAATGGGTTTGCCGAGCTGGCGGTCGAGATCCCGGCCCATACGATTCCCGGAAGGGCCTTCGACATAACGGTCATCAACCTCACGCCGGCCAGCGCCTGGTCCGGGCTTCTGTATACCACCGAGGCGCGGCTGGTCCGCAAAGACAGCGGATCCGCCCGCGTCGACTCCGAGGATGATGCCTACTTCATTTCGACGATGTCGAATTGCCCGATCTGGAACGGCGGTGCACTGTGGAATGGCAAGGCCATCTGCCACGGATCCTCGGGTAGCAACGTGACGACCCTCAGCCTCAAGACCAGGCCCGAGCATCTATTCCAAGATCACAAGTTGATTCTGGGAGTTCTCAACGATCGCTGGAGCGGTTACCGGATCAGCGTCAACGGTTGGACCTCCGCAGATCGGACCAACTCCCAGAATGATGTCCCCGCATTTCACGACGAGCTCACTTTCGTGATCCCCGGCCACGTGGTCACCGGAACCCAGCTCAACATCAGCCTCACTCGGGCCGCCAACACGACCGACCCTTGGCTCACCGGTTACGAGCTGATCGCCAACACGGGTGACCAGGAGCTCCTACAGGGAGTGAACTACTACCGGGCAGGTTCTGGCTGGGTGTGGACCGCCAACATGTGGAATAGAAAGTATTTGGTCGAGCTTCCTGGCCCGGCCTCCGCTTCGGCGACGATACCCATGTCGACGAGCCATCCGGAGGATCCTCATCTCTTCTACCTTGAAACTCTCGATGATCGGGCCAGCTCGTTCCAGATTCAGGTCGGGAATTGGACCTCCTCGGTGGTGACCGCACCGCAGGATGGCGGGTCGCCGTTCGTGGAGCTGGCGATCGAGATCCCTGCTGAAACGATCCCAGCCACGAGTTTCGACGTGACGGTGATCAACACAACGTCCGCAACCCTCTACGCGACCACCGCGCGACTCGCTCGTCTCGGCCCAATCCTCGACGACGATATACCTCAAATGTCGATCAGCGACGTCGGAGTCACCGAGAATCCTGCTGGCAGCATTCAGGCCGACCTCCTGGTGACCCTTGACCCACCACCGCTGGTCCAGGCGAGCGTGTCCTACCAGACCCTTGATGGCACCGCGATGGCCAACGAGGACTACGTGGCGCAATCCGGCACGCTCATCTTCCCGCCGGGCCAGAGCTCACAGCCGATCTCGATCGAGGTGCTCTCCGACCAGTTGGCAGAGCTCGAGGAGACCTTCACGGTGCAGTTGAGCTCACCGACAGGCGCGACCATCTTGGACGCTGTGGGCGCGATTACAGTGTCGGACTCCGATGCCGCACCCATCGCCTCGTTCACCTATGCCTGCAAAGGATTGACCTGCTCGCTGGACGCGTCCGGCTCCACCGATGACGTGAGCGTCGATACCTACCAATGGGATTTCGGCGACGGAGCCACTGTCTCGGTCGCGGAGAACAGCACGGCCCATCGATTCCCGCTCATACCGGGTGGGCAATTCCAGGTCCAGCTAACGGTCATCGACAGCAGCGGTCAGCAAAATACATCGACCCAGACGATCGCGGTCATTTCTGTCGAGAAATTCCTGGCTGGCCAAACCCTATTGAGGAGACCGTGAAGTGTTGATCACCAAGAATCCGAAGCTTCGCCTCAAACCACCGAGCTTGACAGACCCGCAGCCCCATCGCGGCTCGATCTTCCTTCTGGTCCCCTCTCCCCCGTTGCGGGGGAGAGGGTTAGGGTGAGGGGGCTCTTAGTGTTGAAAACAATGGCGTT